>JAFFZH010015213.1:0-36370 GCA_018420115.1 Euura saliciscinereae | reverse complement strand
TTTGACCAGAGGGGATAAATTGATCCGAGGAATTCGCGGGTTTTATAAGCTGGACGAGAGCCAGGGGACATTTGACACGAGACAACTAAATACTACTATATAAATTTCAAATTAAAATACGAAACTCCGAGGTCTTCTTCTTCTTCTTAGCGAAGAAGCTGTTAGTTCGGCCAAGTAAACATACATTAGCCAAAGAATTTTCTTAATCCAAAATTAGTCCGTGAAAGAATAAGAAGACTAAGAAGGAGGCAAAAAAAAAAAATAAACTAAATAGAAACTGAATCCATCAAAGAATTGGAATGAAAAAAAAATAAAAAAAATCTATCAGACTCATGAACTGATTGATTGGACACATTTTGTAAACATTATTTGAGGAAAGTGATCACGTCACGAGGTATTACAACGTTCAATCAACATGAAACAAGATTCTTTGAGTACAGAATTTAGATGTTCTAAACAAATTTTTTTTATTTCACAAGCCGCACACTGACGTCATTTTCTCTGTTTTATATTCATTCGTCGTTTGGAAAACCTTGGATTATAAATGAAATGTGAAAAATGATTTTTTTTAATAATCTTCAGAGCTTCGAAAAATTAGACCGTTAATCAAAAGGCGGGAAAAGGATTTTTGAATCTCGACGATTTTCTAGAATCCACAAAAATAAATAGATTAGAATAAATTAAATTGAAACAAATTTACAATTAAAATATTGAAAATCTTAGAAGTGATTCTATTTTGGAATTTCAATTTTTTAAGGGCAAAAAAAAAACGAAATAAATTGGCAGTTATTTATGAGATAAAAAAAAAGAAACCAAAAACTGGTTGATTAATTATTTTTTTCTGATCATTTACGTTACTATATATATATATATATATAAAGCAGAGCTGTGTAAAAAGTATAATTGAAAATTGCCTCGATTCTACCTGATTTATGTAGTTCAAACAAGAAAGCCTGTGGGCATTTTGGCTGGATTTATGATCAAGCAGCGGTGTTAATACCGTAATTAGCGCTCGAGATGATCATTAAATATGAGATATTAGGTGACAGTTGCAGAGGCAGTTTGAAAGCCCAAAGTAATCTCTTACTTTATATCCCCACCAATCAAGAAAGATCGTTATACCGGTTGGTTGCAACGAATCAAATCGTCTTTATCGCTTCGTTATAAGAAAACCGATAAATATATTCTATTAATAAACAAATTTTTGATGTGATGGAATTTTCAAAAATTTATCAACGTCAATAAGTGTCTCAAGAATTTCAAACAAAAATTGAAAATATTAAATTTATTCAATTACTATTCCAATCATTTTTTTTCCTTCATGAGGACTTTGAATATTTGGGGAATAAAAAATTTTCTATTTTTAATTACTGTGAAATTTAATTTTCAGAAATATCTACAGCCTCTCAAGAGTCCGGAAAACGGTGGACTCGTCGATTCCGCTACTGTAGACGAAATATTTTATCAGGTAGTCGATTAAAATTAATTCAAAAACTATTTTTATCTATAATAGATTATAATAATTAATTAATATCGCGATTATTTCTGGCTGTCGTTTCATTGGTCAGACCTGGGAGTGTTAATCGATGTCCCAAGACTGACTAAAGGAACGGTGACTGGAATTCGGTTCTTCTACGATAATAATAATTATAAAATAATGTAAATGGTTAATCAAAATTATTTATGGTATCAATTATATTGAGATTTGAAACCACTATCTAATTTTCTATGTAATTATGATCTCCTATCTAAATTATTTATGCAATATAATGGGTGAATTTGACTTCCAATTAATTGTTAGAAGTTTGAATAATAATTATAGTTGAATAATATTAACCTTTAATTTTAATTATTGCTATTTTAGGTACCAGCGATACTGAGTCACCACGAAATATTTCTTGAAGAATTAAGAAAAAGATTAGAATCATGGGAACTGAGGCAAACTATAGGCGACGTATTTCTAGACGTGGTAATTATCCATTTAATCCATTTAATCAATAACGAAAAATAGTTCATTTCATTCATTTGAATTTTCATGATCGTTTATGTCATCAATTATTAATTATAAACGATTTTTTAATAATTTGAATTTTTTTCTTCATTTACATCGTCAATTATCGATTCAAAAATGTATTTGAATTTTTCCTCAGAAGAATTTTATGTAATTTTGGTTTTTTTCGATTTCTTATATCATCAATTATTGGTTATAAACAATATTTTAATTTATCTGTCGAAGAATTTCATGTAATTTGATTTTTTTTCTCCATTTACATCATCAATTATCGATTCCAAAATGTATTTGAATTTTTCCTCAGAAGAATTTTATGTAATTTTGATTTTTTTCGATTTCCTATGTCATCAATTATTGGTTATAAACAATATTTCAATTCATTTGTCGAATAATTTCATGTAATTTGATTTTTTTTCTCCATTTACATCGTCAATTATCGATTCCAAAATGTATTTGAATTTTTCTCCAGAAGAATTTTATGTAATTTTGATTTTTTTCGATTTCCTATATCATCAATCATTGATTATAAACGATATTTTAATTTTTCTTTCCAACAATTTTACACAATTAGATTTTTTTTTTTGTATCATCAATTATTGATTGTAATAAATTATGAAGAATTTTATGAAATTTGAAAAATGTCTTTCATTTTCAGTTCACAAAGCCAGACGTCTTAGAGACGTATACACTTTTTTTAGACAATTGGAAATCGGCAAAAAAGGCTATAAAGACAACATGCCAGGCGAAACCAGCTTTCGCAAGATTCCTCGAGGTAATTATAATTACACCGAATTCGAATCATGATCGTTTTGATAAAAAAAAAAAAATAACTTCTTTTATTTTTAGACAATGGAAAGAGAACACAAGGGAAAATTGGGTCTCGATCAGCTACTGATAAAACCGGTTCAAAAAATTCCACGTTACGAATTGCTCATTCAAAGATTACTAAAACACACCGACCAACATCATCCGGATCACGAACTCCTAACGGCGGCTCAAAAAGAAGTCCATGAATTAGTGGTAAAGATTAATTGCACCGAACGAGAATCTCTCGAGTGGGAACAGCAGCAAACGACTCTCAGAGAAGTCCAATCTCTAGTTGAAGGACTGGCTGGGATCGTTACCAACGACAGGTAGAAGATTGAAACAATTTTTTTATCAATCTCCTATAACTGAAGAGAGTCGTTCTAAATTTTTGTTAAAAAATATTAAAAATCCAAAAAGTTATGAATTTTTGAGTAGACATTTTTTTTCATCTTTAAATTATGTCTCTGAATTTTTATACACTTACTTAATTTACTTAAATTGATTTTTAATAAATTATTACAGAGCTTTCATAAGACACGATTTAGTGACTATCGCCTCCAATCAAGGAACCAGGAAGGAAAGGGCGTTGTTTCTATTCTCTGATCTCCTAGTGATAACGAGCATAAAGAGAAGGAGTGGGACGATAAGGAAACCCTCGACGTAAGTGTCTTAATACATTTTTTTTTATTGCTATCTTATCAATGAATTTTTTTTTGAAAATCTACAGGAGTTCCTGTCCAAACAGTTTGGTCGGATTATTGGAGGCCAATAAGTACAAGATGTTGATGAGGATAGCGTTGGACGATCTCGAAGTGATGAAAGGTAATTGATTCAATATTAATTAGTTTTTTGATTTTATTTTTATTTTTTTACCTTTTTCACTTTTTTTTGGCATATTTTTTGTAGCGAAAGATGAGAATCTTAGAAGAATGGCACGCGAAGTTGATCATTTGAGAGAAGACTGTTCAACTCTGACACAAATAACTGAATTGGCCGCTAATTTACACGGGGCCAAACAACAATTGGAGGAAATAATAAAAGAACTACTTGGACAAACTCAGAGACAACTTGCCGAGAGAAATGCTGCACATTCTCAACTAGCTTGTCTCGAATTGACCCTGAACACCCAGTGAGTATCAGTAGCGTCAATTAAGTAAATTTAACGATTAAGATTTATGAAAAATTTAATTTTCTCATTTTTTACAAATTCTGCTAGTGGCCCAAAAAATTGGACCATTTTAGAACGTGGATAAAATCAGAACGCGTTGATCGATTTTGGAAAACTTTTTTTCCCTACAAATTAGAAGAATCAGGCTTTGATCTGGGTTTTGAAAAATTAAAAAATCTGCACTTGCTGCTGAGATACAAGCTCTTGAAAAATCGGATTGATGGAAAGATTTTTGAGACCCTGCTTCTAAAAATCGCGTATCTCAAAGACGAATGGAGATTTTCGGACGATTGAAAAGCGAAATTGAAGCGTCATTCTTCTACTTTGGAGCTAAAAAAAGTTTTTCAAAATCGGTCGACGCGTTCAGATTTTATCCACGTTTTAAAATGGTCCAATTTTTTTGACCCACTATAAAAAAATATTAAAATCGTGGGATTTCAATGATTTCAGAGCCGGGATAGAAAACATTTCCGTGATGTTCACGAAGCCTGACAAAAGGGCGAGTTGGGAGGAGAGTTTCAACGATGCGAAACAAAAATTAGGTGAGATAAAAGCGTTTGAACAATTTTGAACCTCATTTATTTTCCCGTCCAATTTTTCCCTGTCTCTTATCTTCTAATCGTAGTTTTTTCTCTTTCGATATCGTTCAGCTCTCTCAGCCGACAGAAGACCGTGTCCAGAATTCGTCGGTCCGTTGCCAATTCGAAAGACTAGGGCCGGTCTTCAGTTCACTTGCGCAGCTCCGACTTTGGCCAATGGTCAAGGACCCAGGGACGTCTGGGTCTGCAACAGTGACGGATACGTTGGCCAGGTCTGCGTCTTGAGTTTGACCCCTGAGCCACCCCAGGTCACCTCCTGCAATGGCGTATGCAACGCGAGGATATTGTGCGTTGCTGGAATTCCGGCCTGCACCCAGGGGTGAGGATGAGCCAAAAATATCATATTTTATCATTTTCTTCGAAATTTGATTAATTCGTGGGTCAATTGGTGCCTCGATCTCGGAATTGTTGCCTCTGGAATTTTTTTTCTCTTGCTTTTGGAGCAGGAGAATCCTAAAATTGATTTTTCAGAACCAAAATTTGCTTCTTCGAACCAAGTTGAAGTTTTTTAGATTCTGAATTTGAATTCTAAGATCCTGAATTGAATTTGTTTAGTCTGAAATTACAATTTTCTTCTTTCAATTTGAAATTTGTAATATTTCTTTTATTTCGGAGCTTTCATCCTAATTAAAGGTTCAATTGAGTTTTTTTTTCTTTTTTTTTTTGAATTTAGTATCCAAAATCGATTTTCGATTTCCAAAATTGATTTCTTAAACCCCATAATTCGATTTTTAGAACCAAGTTGGAATTTTGTCGCGGCTTCAAACTCGATATCTGTGATTCAAAATTGATTTTGAAACCCTAAAATTCTATTTTTAGAACCAAGTTCGAATTTTTCTGATTTCAAACTCGGTTTCTGTGATTCGAGATTTATTTTTCCGTGCTGAATCTCAGTGTCTGGTTAGGAAGTCGATTTTTCTGATTCATAATCGAGATTTTTCGGCCCAACTCGATTCTATTTTCGATTACAATCTTGATGTTCTTTATTTGGTTCTACATCTTTTGGTTCCAAACTCGACGGTTCCGATCCAAAATTGTTTTATGGGACTTTTTTCCTCGTTTGAATGAGTCAGATTTTTCCACTTAAAATCATACATTTTTTTTAGAAATTGCATAATTTGCCACAAGAATATTGATTTGGGCTCAAACGTTTTTTTTTACATACAAGATAAACAGGATTTTTTAGGAAAACAAAATGCAGTCAAAATCAGTCCAAATGATTTAGAATGGAATTTGTTTTAATTCAACATTTGTTGCACAAATAATTAATTAAACACCAAACGTTTTTTTTTCATGTCAAAAATCAAATTTTCAAGTACTTTTTGGTTCGAGTCTTAAATCTTCTGATAAAAAAAAGTCAATTTTCCGATTTTTGACTTAAAATTTACAATCGAAAATCAAATATCCATCTGGAGCACCTGAATCCTTACAGTTTTTATAATTTTTACACAGATCGAACTTGTCTACCCCAAACAACATGAACAGTCCGTTCATCAGTAGCAAAAGTGGTATCAGTATATCGGTTCAGGACGCAGACGCAACGGGAGGAAATATACAATTGGACAGGTAAACAGAATTTTTTTTATTCCAGAAACAAAGAAAAAATATTGAAGAACCTTGATTAAAAAAAAAATTGAGGATTTTTCCAAATTTTTTCCATAATTGAAAAAAAATCTCTTTATCTCGTTCCACAGTAGCTCCAGTTCCGAAGATTCGGATTCTGACGACATTCCATGTGCGGATGCAGGTAGTTCATCGTTAGGTGGAGATATATCGAGTTTAGAAGGTATGGAGGAGGACCTCAATCAACCGACCATGTGGCTTGGCACAGAGGACGGTTGCATCCACGTCTACAACTGCAGTGATAACATAAGGATTAAAAAGAACAAGGTCAAAATTCAGCATGGGAGCAGCGTCCACTGTATTATGTGAGTATCACGGTCAGAAAATTAGAAAAAGAAGGGAAACAACCATTTTTTTCCATATCTTCTTACATTTTTCCTATTTTTTTTTTCATTTGTTCTACAGATATTTGGACAACAAGGTATTCGTTTCACTGGCTAATGGAGACATCACTGTCTACTCGAGAGATCACTGTAAGTTTCAGAGAAATTATTCATAGATCATACGTCATTTTATTTGATAACAATTTATTTTCTATTCTTGATATTACATCAAGATTTTTTAATAAATTATAATATTCGAACTAGTATAATTATTTATAAAATTTCTGAAAGAATTTATCAAGAATAAATTTTGATTATAGAAGCAGAACATTGATTTTTTTTATATTCATCTGTTTTATCAATTTTTCAAATAGAATTAAATTTGTCTGTTTTTTTTCTTCAATTTTCGAATTAATTTATTCATTTCGAGTAGCTACAATAATTTTTTACAAGTATTAAAATGATTTTATTCAACTTTTGAAATTTAAACTTCAGCTCTGACAAAAAATTTTGTGACAAAAATCGTTTCACCGTGTCGTTAAAAGACTTAAAAAAGTGCTGAAATCTTCTAAAAGAAAGAAAAAAAAATCTTACAGATTTTTTATTCTTCATGGATTATTTAGATTCTTTATCTTCATGATTCTTTGTTTTTTTCTTTTTCTTATCACACTATTTCGTTCCAGCAGGTGGATGGATGACCACCGAACCAACGACGATATCGGTTGGAACCGTATCATCACCGGTCACAAAGATGTTACCGGTGTCTGGAAAATTGTGGTGCGGTTGTCACAACGCTATTAAAATCCTCAACACACATCCTCTGGAAATAGAGCACACGTTCTCGGCTAGCAGTGACACGAGCAGACCAGTATCCTGCATGGCGAGCTCCGGAGGACCCGGAGTATGGGTCTCCTTGCACAACAGTGCTGTGCTCAGACTTTTCCACGCCGTAACTTACGAGTGCCTGACAGACATCAATATCGCTCCTGCGGTCACCAAGATGCTCGCCAGTAAGTTTCAATTCTGACTTTCTTTTTGTGACAAAACAAAAAAAAATCAGATCACAAAAGATTTCAAAAGTTTCCAAAGATTACAAAAAAGAATTCTAAAAGATTCCAGAGCGTTTCATTGATATAATAATAATAATAATAATAATCGATCAATAAATTGTTAAAAAATCGAAGTTTATTTTAACGAAAACATTTAAACTTGTTGCAGGTTGCGATGACATCATTAGGCAACACAAAGCCGCCTGTCTTAGGGTGACGGCACTTTTGGCCTGTAATGAGCTGCTCTGGATCGGTACCAGTGCGGGAGTACTACTGACCGTTCCGATACCACACATCAAATCATCGACCCAAAGAATGTCCCAGCCACCCACAGTCACAGGTTCGACCCTTTTCGAGCTTTGATAATATGACTAATTAAAGAAAGAAAAAAAACCGAAATTCGAAGCTCAAATGCTTGATTAGAGATGATGAAAAATCGTCATATATCAAATTTCATGAGAATCTCACAAGTTTTGGGTTTTGGGACAAAAATTACTACTTAATTCGATTCGTTATCAACGAGTCAAAAAATGTTCAGATAACAATTTCAACCGGATTTGGAAGGTCTTTAGACTTTTTTTTAGAGCGTCTAATTCTGTATGATATTTTGAATTTCACCCAGACAGCAGAATGTTGTCTATAAATTGTTTCTTTTTTAGTGTCTAAATTTTGCCCAGGTACAAAAATTTAGATGACGTCTATTAGACAACGGATTTGATTTTCTTCAGTTTTCTGCTGTATAGACAGCAACCAAAAAACTATCAGCTAAAAGCTATCAGTTCAAAAAGAAAAAAAAAAACGCGTTGATTGAGCCCAAATTCATCAAAATCTGATCACTCGCTCTCGAGATATCGAGTTTCACAAGTTTTCCCAATTCGAGTTCTGCGCATGCGCGGAGTACAAAAACGACCACTTTTAGCTTCTGGGCTACTTTAACCCCGGAACCGGCTACTTTTGTGTACCGGAAAAATCGTCAAACCTGCTGTTACTAAATGAACTTCAATTTCCTATATCAGGAATTCCACACGGCCACACTGGACACGTTCGTTTCCTAACCTGCGTCGAATCAGCGTCCCCCGTGAAGCCCGACCCTCGTCCAAAGTTGGACAGATATTCGCTAAAGTCCGGTAAGGTCCAACAGAGCAACATAAACATCGGTAAATTATTGGTGATTTCGGGTGGCGACGGGTACGAAGACTTCCGTGGTCCACAAGCCTCTGCCGAGCTCCAGGCGGGTCGCGAGGACTCCACGAATCACTTGCTCCTTTGGAAGGTTTGATAAAAGCCTCGGACAATACGGCCAATGAAATGGCCTTGGGGATCTAGATATTGAAAAAACAAATACAGCAAAAAAAAAAGATAATTATCATCCGCTAAGGGAGCTAATCAAAGTTCCTGAGGAACGAGAATCGCGGCGAACCCAGTTGAGAA
This sequence comes from Euura saliciscinereae, assembly GCA_018420115.1. Classification (NCBI taxonomy): domain Eukaryota; kingdom Metazoa; phylum Arthropoda; class Insecta; order Hymenoptera; family Tenthredinidae; genus Euura; species Euura saliciscinereae. Next base: position 27,359 of record JAFFZH010015213.1, on the reverse strand, counting down.
GCCTAGAAGCTGAGGCACTGCCAGCCGGACACAGGGATGGAGTCGGGGGGCTGAAAGTCAGAGGTTTTGGTACCGGACAGGAAAAATGACGATTTTATGATGTCAGGGTACAGAAACCCGTGCGGAAAGTCAGAAGGAAAGTGAGAAAAGTTTGTTTTATGATGAAATGCGAATGAAACGGAGAATGATTTATTAAGGTTCAGGTTCAGGTTCTACAGTTTTTCTGAAAGCAGGAATAGATGATTATACGAATTGTAGTTGTTATCAGTGGAATTTAAAAAAACAGCTTTTTCAGATCGTGGGAAATTTATATTTTTTTATTTTGATTTTTTTTTCTCATTGGAGATGAAATTTGAAAAAGTGAGTGACACACGATTGTCAATATAAAAAATATGGAAAAAATTCTGTGTGATAAATCGAGATCCCGATAAATCACGTACCGTTATCGAAGAATTGAGGCATGTAATTTATCATATTAAAATATTGCATATCATATGAAAAGTTTCATAATAAATTATTCATGTAGAATCAATTATGAGACACAATAAATTCTACAAATTGACGAAATTTTTTGTTTTTTTTATTTCCAAATTTGTTAATCAGTAATAATTGTAATATTATTCTTGTATATTCTGTCATATTCAGAATTATATGACAAATTACATGCTTGATTAATTTTTTCATAACAGTATCAGGAATCTATGATCGATATCTGATTTTTACTTGACACGTATCGTATTTATACGTATAATAAGCCTATTTGAAACATAGGCCTTATGAAAATATAAACTCAGTATAATGTACATACATTGGATTGAGAAAATGAAATTTAATGAATAAAATGGATCTAAAAAAAAGAAAACAGATTACAAAAAAAAAAAAAAAATATATACAAATATATTATAATATTATAAAGTGCCAAATCCTTTTTTTTTTCTTTGTTTCTAATTATTTATTCAACTAAAATCGCAACTTACTATTATAATATCGAATATGAAAATAAATATATATATTATAACAAGATGTTACAAATTTGAGAAAGAAAAAAAAAATTTAATGAGTAAATAAATAAATAACAAATGAAAATGACGGAAAAATAAAGAAATTTATTACATGATTTTTTGAAAAAAAAAAAAAAAAAATGTACACAATTAAACATCTTATAACGTTTTCTTTTCCTTTCTTTTGTATAAAAGAAGAGAAATGCTTTTTAACTACAGAAAATAAATTACATATTATAGAATATTGAAAAGAAGAAGGAAGAATTAATGTATACGTAGATCGCATTTATATGAAGTTTGTTAAAACTGCGAAAGATAAAAATTAATGAAATTAAAGAATTCTATTGAATGTTACACGTAACAATGTTCAAAAATACATATATATAATAAATATTATATTATAAATGAATAAAAACATTTCGAGTGTGATATATATTAATAATAATAATAATTAGGCCATCATCTACTGTCTAGTATTAGTAGGTATTAATAATCACAAGGATGCGATTTGTACTATATACTCTCATGATCATGTGAGAAATCAGAGAAAAAGTCACTGTTTCTCAAACACAGAATTATTGAAAGAATGCAGTTTATATATATAGAAAAAATATATATATATATAAATGGTGAATAATAAATAAGAGAAGTAAAACCGAATTTCAATTTTCTCGTTGATTATTTAATACAGAGATTGAACAAATTTATTTTATTATTTTTCATTTTTTATCATGTCTATTTTTCAATATCGTATTTGATCAATACGAGAATATGAAAACGAAGAAAACAATATCGTTGCCAAAAAATAGAAAAAATAATGGTAACTATAAAATAGCTAAGTTGTAAAGAAGAAAAAAAGATCAAATCTTCCTTGTATTAGGTACTGTTTCAGAAATGAATTTGAGATCAATTGATTTATACGTGTATTTCAATCGGGATTCGAAAAAGCTCAACTCAATATCGAATTTATAGAAAAAAAATAACAAATGAAATGAATAAATAAATGGAATGAAATGAGACAAACAAATCGTAAGGAATTAAATAAAACATACATAAATAAATAAAAGAAAAGTTCAAATTTCGAGAGTACTTACAATATATTTTATAGGTACAATATATAATTAATGTGAAGTTACATATAACGTTATTCACCAATATATAATGTAGTATTTGTATACCCCACCACATGGCCGGCAAGTTGTGTGTGGTTGGGGTGGAGACGACCACACTCGAAATTTTCCGTGTGTGGTTTTTCCACACACGGAATTCGATCGCTGCAAACTAAAACTTATTGAATTTACGAAATTCGATCGTTGCAAATTAAAATTTAAAGAGTTTCATATCTTGTTAATGATTTTATAACTCGAAATTCTATTAGGAGAGCAGCTTTTGCCATGACTGAATCAAAAGTCTAAAAACAATCTTTTTGACCCCCCCCCCCCCCCCCCCCGATTTTCACATGTACCACACACGGAAAATTCATAACTTGCCGGCACTGCCCCACCAATAATTTAACTTCTTTTTATTAATTTTACTGTAGAGAAAAGAAAACAAAAGAACACACAAAAAGAAAAAAAAACAAGTATGAAAATTGAATGAATATAAAAGAAATAAAGATAAAGAAACAAAAACTATAATAAGTAATAGAAACTATATATATATAATACTATAAAATAGAAACCCCAGAAAACTTATTATATATATTTTGTCTATCAAGAAGAAGTAAGAGGAGAAAGAAACAAATGAATATAATCTATGAGAAGAAAAAAATTCAATATACATTATACTACTAAAATTAACTAGGTACAGAAATTCGAGTAAAGGAACAACAATAACTTATTCCCGCAACTTTGATTAATGTATACTGTAGATTATATCTAAACATATACGTATTAAATATAGGTATATATAAACTATAGATAAACAAAATAGACGAGGGAGAACAAACTTGAAAAAAATTAAAAATTAATAAATAAATGAAGCATCAAGTAAAAATGAAAACAAAAATCGATAAAATATGCCTTTGTAACACAAGACTTTCAAAACATGTGTAGCTGAACGGAAAAAAAAGAATAAAAAAATGAACAGAATGAATAAATCGGTTATCATTGCATCTTTGCAATTTTTTTATTCAATATTATGTGAAATACTCCAATATCAGTACATACCTATGGTGAACGTGAAGTAAATTCCAAAAGCGCCTTTCAGGCTGCAACCAGGCTTACAAACACTGTCGATAAGGACGAAATTGTTACCAATTCATCAAAAGTAAAACAATCAACAGTCAGTAAGAGAGATTTGCATCACCGGTCGGTAAAGTAAAGATTTTTATCGATGTGCGGTCGTCGACACGTTATCGATGTATGGTTCGATAGACATTATCGACAGTCGGTAAAGAAGATCGTTTTTATTTACAAAATTGCTGAAATTCTTCGCAATAGAAGTTTCCGAATCAAGGTGAGAGTTCTACAGCATGATACAGTGTCCATCGATCATTTTTTGAGGTCCATGAACTTGTTGTAGGTATTCGGAGGGCCAAGGGCAAGATCCTCTTCTACACGGAGAAAAAGGAGTGGTTGTGACAGCCAGATTTCTGGGTGGATATTTCAAAATTCTTTGCGAAAAAATAGTTACTCGCGACCCATGTGAGTGAATATCTGCCCCCCGATCCGACATCGTACAATTGTACGACCCCCTGCTGTCGCGCAATACCGTCGAGGGGTGGATATTTCAAAATTTCGGTACGAAAAAATAGTTACTCGCGACCCAGGTGAGTGAATATCTACCCCCCGATCCGACATCGTACTTGTACGACCCCGGGGTAAATAGCCTTTACTGGGCTGGAGTTTCTTTTCGAGTGGAAGACTCTGAAGATTTGGAACACAAGAATAGGAGAATAAGAGAATGGGAGCGTAAATGAATAAGAACATAAAGAGAAGAGAGCGTTTCATCCCTCTCGGCGATTGATACACCAGCGTCCTATAATATGACAAGTCAGCGTAAAGAAAAGTACAGAAAGAAAAGTGTAATATTTGCTCGAATTGGTAATTTATTTTTGCTGTTTTTGTGATGGATCTTCGGTCGGTACGTATTTTGTTGTACGTAATTAACCAGTTATTGATGATTTTGTTGTAGGTAATTAGTTAATGAGGGTTTCGCTGTAGGTAACTGGTTACTGATGACCTCGCTGTGGGTAACTAGTTGTTGATGATTCTACTGTTGGTAACTTCACTGTCGGTAATGTAGAGTTCCCCTTTGGACAAGTTCTTGTGGTGTAGTATATGGACTATTATTCTAAGTTACGGTGGGAACATTTATGAACAGACACACGGACTGACGCAATACGGCGGCCGTACTGCACCCGATAAATTTATTTTGAATTATCGACATAATTTACCCATAAATTGGGAAAAATTCTGAATAATATCAATTGATATCAATCAATGAATGAGATAGAATAATTTCTGTCTTGACGAAGTGCTGGTCAAGTGTTGGTAAATAGAAAATCAAATTTCATCGATTTTAGCTTAACCTGCAGCACTTCGCCGACACCGATGCCAGGTGCCGATAAATTACGGCTATAATAATTTATCATTTCAAATTTAATTTTTTGGTAACTTTTCTGAATAATTAAATTTGATACACGGTAGTTAATAAATAATCACATGGGATTAACAGGAATTATTTGATTCAATTCATTGATTGATATCAATTAATATTATTCGGATTTATTTTAAATTCATACTCAAATTATGTAGAAAATCAAAAATAAATTCATCGGGTGTACGGCCGCCGTATTGCGTCAGTCGGTCTGTCTGTTCATCAATGTTCCCACCGTAAATCAGAATAATATTTAAAAATAACCAGGGATTTGCATTAAAAATCTATTAATTCATATATAAAATTTAATTGAAAAAAAAAACCACGTGCCGTGACGACTGACGGACTGAGTAAGTCAGTCAGTCCGCTGACCGCTCAGTCGGTTAAACCTTGGTACGGACTGAGTGTGTATGTCTGTACACAGATGTCCGCACCGGGCTTACGTAGTCCCGCGACAGGTCGGTGCCTGTTGGAGCCTAACGTTCATCAATCATCCAGTCCGACTTTCGTCAGACTGCGTTCGACTGCGTCGGAGTGCGTGTCGCCATGGCCATGGCACGAAGCAACGGTCATCCCTGGAACTCCCGATCTCGGTGTACCCGCATGCTGCCCATCACCAGCGGTGACGAAGACGAAGTCAAGGCAAGTATGAATCTGTTTTTTCCTTGGAATCGCGTGAAACAACTCTTCAAGACGATGAAAATCGTGGTTTATTCGCCGTTAGATGATATCGGTTAGCGTGATAACCGAGATTCTTCGAAAAATTTGAATTCCCAGCGTCGCCTCGTGGCCGTGGTTCTACCTCGCGAACCGATCCTCGACTTTTCTAGCTTCAGCTATCATTTATATCGTTCTCCAGCGTTTCAAAGTGAAAAAAGTGAATCTCGCGACCATTGCTGCACAGTTTTTTCGTGATTATTCGACGCTCAGTTGTTCCGTGAGTCGATTCGCCCCTCGTGTTACGTGTATCGCTGTGAACGTTTGTTTTCGTGTTCTCTAGCTCTCTGCTACGAAGAATCATCTCAATCTCGTAAAAATACTCATAATGCAACCCAAATTCGGTAAAAAGTGAATTTTTCCTCGTTTAATAACACTTTCAACGTTTTCCGATATTTCAAATTATCATTTACCCAAAATCGGTTCAAATTAATGTAATTCGCGAATTTTTATGCGTTATTAACAATAAGATGAGACTATTAACGATTTCCTTTGTACGATTTATTCATGAAACTGTAATTTCTGTTGTTAATATTGTTTTTCTTAAGTTTATTTCGACTACTACCTCGAAGCGACATACATATATAGTTGATTGTTAATATGTTTTTTTCTTGTTTGATTCATATAATAACGTCGAACTTTTTCTAAAAATGTGAATTTCAACTGTCGCCTCGTGGTCGTAGATCTACTTTGCACGCATATTCCGAAATCTGTAGTCTCAAATTGTTTATCATTGCCATCGTTCTATGTATATCGTTTAACAGTAGAAAAAAAAACTACCTCTGACTTCTTTTGCTTGAAGGTTATTTTTTCATTTGTTCCGCGAGTCGATGCCCTCTCCCCTATTGTAATCAGTATTATTAGGTGATAATAATGAAAATTACGATGATAGTTTTGAAACTTTAAAAATAAACGGATATAAGAAATTGTTTTTCAAGATTTGAAAATCGAAGGTTGGCTTTATCGAAATTCGAAGTATTCATAGATGTATCATCGTTCTGGAATAATAATACTAAGAACATTCGCGAAGACATTTGAAAAGAAAGTAATAAGAAATTGCTTTTAGGGTTTAGAGATCAAGGATTTAAACATTGAATCCCCTCGAGATTCCCTTTTGTTCTGCGTTTGCCCTTTTGAAACTCAATAATCCTGCTGAAAGTAAGATAAACTCGAACCACCTTGTTTACGGTTATACGTTGACTCTCTATGTAATAGCTTGCAAAGCAGTTGTTTTTCTTTTCTCTCACTTTCGGTTTCTCGGAACATCGTCTAAATATTATATATACATATTTTTTTTCTTTATTATTATTATTTATTATACACGTATTTAAAACAATATATAATATATAATTCTTTTATATGTGTATATATATGTTCAAATCATTTTTTGATCGGTTCATTTTTCTGATTTTTTGTAGTTTTGTCCACCTCTTTTTTTTTAATTATATTTCATAATCGATTATTTTATTTCACACGTTCTTATTTTTTATTGATACTTGTTTGTTTTAATAAAGCGCGCAGGATGAAGTTTGAGAGGTAGAAACTGCGACGCATGTATCTACTTTACCGGCGCTGAAACCAGGGCGACGATGGAGCGATGATCGACGTTAGGATAAAAAAGCAAAATAGGTGAGAATCATTGACTTGAATTCATCGTTATCACCCGAATTCGGGTGGAATCGCATTTTTTCTTAATATTTCTTCATTGTAGAAAATTATTCCAATACCTTGAAATTGTCAATTTGTGAACCAATTTGATTTTAATCGCGTGTTTCTATTTATTTTTTCAGTCAAATTAACGAGACGACGATCCAGGACTTTGATCGACGGAGGCTGCAGGCGTCGAGGATGCTGCGAAGGGTGCGGAAATCTGTGAGTCGTGTTGCAGAGGTTGCAGCGGTGACGGCGGCTGAATGCAGTTGCAGTCGCAGTTCTCGACGCACATGCCGGTGCAAAGCTAAGTGCCCAGGGTTTCTTTTGATTGATTTTTTGTTTCCGTGAATGCGATAGAAGGCGGCCACATGTGTTTTTTATCCCTCGGTTTCTCCAATCTGAATTTTTTTCTCGGTTTTTTCGATAATTAGCTCGAAACAATTTGAAATTTTCCAACAATCGAGTGAAAAAAATGAACTTGAATGATTATTATAGATTAGTTTCTCTGCCTTGCATACATTTTGTGTAACAAAGAAAAGGAATCTTGTTGCGATCGCTCTGTCGCAAAAATATTGTCTTCGCCGTTGTTGAATTCGGCGACCTGCCCGGTGTCCTCGATACCTCCGTTGATCTGATTCATTTTACCCCACGGTTATGAATAATTTTTTGAAATATTTTTAAGTTTACTTGATGCGTGCATTTTTTTTTTCTTTCTTCGCGTTCTTTTATCCCTCAGTGTCTCCGATCTGATTTTTTTTCTCGGATTTTATATTATTTTCCTCGCTTCTAGTTTAGAAGTTAATAAGTTATACAGGATTTAAATTTTGGACAACCGACAAATATTGAAAACACGCTTTCCTTCAACCACTTATATCTCCGGATCCATTCGCGCTACAGAAATTGTCAAAAACAAAATTTAAAGCTCTTGAATATCATTTTCATAACATGTTCATTTGATTCCACAATAACGGAAGATTTAATTTGTTTTGAACAATTATATTATATTCAAACATGCTTTTGAAGGCAGAGAAGAATCCTTCGACGACGATATTGATGTGAGAAAACTTTTTCAACAATACTCATCTCCGTTCGATATAACCCAACGAATAACTAGACTAATTTCGCTGGCTAAACAATAAAATTTCCTTTTTTTTTTTTTTTAAACAAATTGTTGAACGAACTGGTGAAGGGAATCAAGAGACTCGCCGAGTCTCTTTACCCGAACCGGAGCGAACCGGGCAGTGGGGAAAATTATTTAATCGTCTTTCTTCCGCCTCGCTTCATACATGGGTTTGAAATATTTATCCTGGGACATGGGCGTAATAAGCTTTCATTAGAGCCCAATTTCGATGTAATCGGTACACGGAGAGCTGAGATATGATTATTTGAATGTTTCCGATACCCGTTTTCTCTGCAGAATTTTGTTCGTTATCGTCTTCAGTCGCTCAATTGCTCTATTCCTACGACAATAAAAATGAGAGACGAGCGACCACCGCTAGACAGCAAGAATTCACAGCGATCGACGTACCTACGTTAGTCACCAGACGGCGCTTCGGAAGGCACGATTGTAGAGTCGAGAGTCGCCACCGAAGTGAATCGACCGCCATGTTTAAACGTAAGATCGAGCATCGATTACCTGAGACAGAGCTGTCAGTTGCGTCGGTCGCAATAAAATCTCCTCATTTTCCAAGTCTTATGCGCTTTGTTTCTCTCTGTTATTATTACACAGATGTTAACGTATGAATCGAAGAGCTGAATTGTAATAAATAGGGGTGTCTCGCATAAAATCATGAAACTTGCAATTTTGAGGTTAGAAATGTGGTTAACAACACGTATACGTACGGAAAAATTGTTGAGTGTTCATTGTGTGAAAGTGGATTTGCTTACACGAGCTTCGGATTCATTTCAATACAGATCTCTAACAACCAGATGAGGTATATGTAGTTCCATGTGTGATGAATTGTGTCTAGCGTAGACCGGCGTGCGTTCTAAAAACTCGACCGTCTACCATCTACAGTGTCTTGGTTTTGGGTTTCATATAACTCGCAAAATAGTTTTATGGTCAAACTTTTCTTGATGTGAAATTTCAAAAGCTGTGGCTAAATTCTGACTCAGTCTCGGTTCATGAATTTTCACCGCCAAATTAATAACATTGCAGTTTTTCTATTTTATGGAATATTTATTGAGTCCCAATAATCTGCTGAACTCAATAAATTTCAGATGAAGTGAGACAAACAAACTTATTCATTCACTTTGGTCATAACTAATTTAGATGAGCAAAAAAGTTTTATCTCGTTACTTTTGCTTGATTGATTGAAAACATTATTTGCAGCATCAATGCGTATCTCATTTCGTCCAACTGACAAACGTATCAGTGTCAAATTTGAAACGCTGTGGTATTAGCCTCACAATACACAGATTGATCACTTTTGAAATGTGTGACAGTTTCAACGATGCAACATATTTTCGAACGTATTTGTTATAAATAAAAGATGAATTTCAATACATCAACTCTACTTCTAAAGTGTGCATCCACAAAACAGAAAAATAAACCTAATTGGAACTTTAAACAACCCTGAAAATCTCTCCGCTGAACTGAAATGGGTGAAAACGGGCTTCGACACCAAATGTAACTAATGCCGATGCGCTTCAGGTAAAGCCCTACCGATTTTTTCAAACTATCAGGGATAAAAAATAGCTGATTTCTATACAAATGGCTCTTACGGTAGAAATATGTCCGAGTACAATAAGTCGCCAAGACAAAGTTGATACGAACATTTGTCATGTTTCTTCATAAATACTTGTTCACTTAAATGCCCTAATCGTCTCCAAGATTACCTGTGACAAATTATTCATTGTACATGACATAATTTCTCTCCTGATTTTCTAATTGGGACAATGATTATTTTATCGTTAGTTTTATTCAAAACTTTTATCAGAGTCTGCGAAAAATTATCTAGGTTCGGACGATAATGTAATGTATCAACAATTCTGGAGTTACATACCCAACAGGCTTCATATTATTCAGCAGAAGACTGGTGAAATTTTTGGCAAAAATTGGTTTTTACGGCACAGGCATTAAAAAGTCACTTATTGACGCCTGTTTTCGTTCCGGCAAATGGCACTTTATACCGCTAAGTTCAAAGTTGCGGTATAAAGTCTTTGATGCGAAGTTCGAAGTGCGCATGTCAAAGTTGCGGAATAAAGTCTTTATACCGCAGGTTACCCCCTCTCTATACGCAGTTCGTGCGGAACTCAACTGGCGTCAAAGTGACTATTAATGCCTTTTCCGTAAAAAATATTGTATGGGGCGCGCGCAGAAAGTAACTGTTCGGCAAGGTTATGTTTTTAGTACTCGCCGTTGCTTTACAAGGCTCGCCTTCGGCTCACCAGGTAAACCCAACGGCTCGTACGAAAAACATAACCTTGCCGAATAAACAGTTACTTTCGGCGCATGCCACATAAATATCTATTATCAATTCCCACAATGTTGGAGCGAGGTGTACAAGAAAATCCTTTCACAAGGTTTTGAATAATGGTAGTACAGACTGTGAAAAAAAACTCAGTCTTCTGCGACGAAAGTGTAGACAAGGAATTTTAGGCAGCGGTGGGCAAAATCTTCATCGCAAGGTTCTCTGCTCTTACATTTTCACCGCAGGAGACTGAAGTTTTTTTTTCACAGTCTAAGCTACCTAAGCTACTATTATTTCAAAAATGTTGGAACGATTTTTTTATGCGATAACGATATTCGATATTCAATATTCGAATGCTCAAGGAAAATTAGAGTGAGCAGCAGCTATAACCCTGCATGCAACGAACTCGTTCATTCCCGGTCCCAAGCCCAGGTGCGAAAAAGGAGGAGGGCTACACGCCGAGCTACACGCTGCAGGTATACATATAGGGAAAAAAGGACTGTAACGAAAAAGCTTGTAATACTCAATAGAGGTTCAAATTTCGCGTCAGACGTCTAAGAAAAATCAGAACTCGAGAAACTATATGCATATAAGTATCACTGACAGCCGAGCGAGCGAGCACAATTATTGGGTGGTCAAGCGAAATTTTACAAAAAGTAATGATATCTCCCAAAAAAGCACCTCTGGTGCAAAAACCGTCGCCAAGTACATTAATGTGGTCTCCCCAAAAAAATCTACCGACAAAAAGTCTCCCTCCAAAAATACTCCTTAACAAAAATTAGTTTTAACAAAAGTCGTCATTCAAAACATTCTTCCTATGAAAAGTTTGAAATCAGATACAACTACCAAGTACAAGAATTAACAATAAAATTAAACCAATCTGTTTTTGCAAATAATTAGTGATGTGATAAAATATGGGAGGAAAAGTTCTAAAAAAAAAATTTTACCGAAAAAAAATGTAGGGAGTGGTACTTGGCGGGCCATCATAGCAATTTATGAAAATGTCACGTAAATATTCGACCTGATACTCTTTCATCTACCCCACACCTGGCCCGCCAAGTACCACTCCCTACATTTTTTTTTCGTTAACATTTTTTTTTAGCACTTTTCCTCCCATATTTTATCACATCACTAATTATTTGAAAAACCAGATTGGTTTAATTTTATTGTTAATTCTTGTACTTGGTAGTTGTATCTGATTCCAAACTTTTCATAGGAAGAATGTTTTGAAAGACGACTTTTGTTAAAACTAATTTTTGTTAAGGAGTATTTTTGGACGGAGACTTTTTGTTGGTATTCAAATATTTTATTTAATTATCATTCTAGTATTCAATAGGTACTGACAAGAATATACTCCCTGGGTACAAGTGAACTAAGGGAATGACGCGAATTTGCGATATTGAAAGTCGAAATAAAAGTGTTAAATCTCATTTGAGAGTAAAAATTGACAGATTGGATGTTGTCCGCAGGATCAGGTAAAAGAAAAAGACAACAGTTCGAATCGTTCAAACATTCTGATATGAAAGACCAAATTTATTCGGTTAACAATAAGTGCGAAATCAATTACGTTTCATATTGGTTCCCAATATTCTTCATCGAATTCGAGATCTAGATTATTCTTTTCAGCGATTCTCCTGAGACGGTTGATCTTTCCCGGCGGTTTTAGCAGTCTCTTCTTCTCTATATCGTAATCTTCTTCAGATTTGGAAAAGTCCGATGATCCAGCATCATTTCCAACATTTTTCTCCCCATGTCGACTCCGAGCACTACTAATTCTTCGAGCTTCAGGACAGCTCCGTATATACGGGTGTTCGTCACCCATAAGTGTGGGGGTCTTCCCACTGAGCAGTATGACCGCACACACTTGCTGGGTCGCCACACGACCAACATCATTCCTCACCGCTACCTCGTAGCACTGTGCCTGGCCGCACCTGTATCGAAAACACCAGACCATGTCGTCGGGGTGTCCCGAAACTCGGCCTGGGTCTCCGAAGTCTTCGTTATCGCTGAGTTGTTTTGCGGATGTTTGTCGTCCAACCTCAGACGGAGATACTCCATTCTTATCTCCATTGTTATCTTCGTCGTGTCCTTGTTATATATTTTTGCGGACGTGAATCCTAAAAGTCAAATAAAATCGCTGTGAGGGTTTTTCGATATTAATCAAAACTCGATACTCCTCAATGTACCGGAGGTAAATTGATATACATTTTTGATGGGAAATTTAGTTTGCGACGGCCGGGAATCGAACCCGAGTCTCCCACTGTAATATTTTATTATTCCTCACTGCAATCCCAATCACTATATCACATCACAATTGCTCAGATTACAATTATATCACGAGATTCATTTATTACATTTATATACCTACCATCGCACCTGATTCTGAACGTTTTTCTTTTTTGACTTGGCTAGCTTTAATATAGTACTCGCGACTTTGAATTTTTTATCATTCAATTTGTAGTATGAGACTCGTCAGATGATGTCACGTGGTTTCCGAATTTTTAATTTCGAACTGTGTCAGGCTCTACTCGTTGCGGATCGTTAAATACGTTACAGCTTATCGTTAGTCGAAATTGTTACCGTCTCTCACTTCGATTTTTTGCGATTGAATTGTTTAAAAAACAAAAAGATAAATTTGATCTCCACCTCATTCGCAGCTTCAAAAAATTTCTGTACTTGTATTAATTATTTCCATAGTCCTTCCGGAATGTTGCGATTACGACGATTGAATGAAAATATCACGAGTGAGGTAGGATAATTAAGTTCTCCTCTGTCTTCGTTCCATTATCGCTAAATAAAAAAGATGCGACCATTGGCAAATGGAAAATGCAAAATAATGGAGACGAAAATACAATACGAATCATGGAAATTTATCGCTTGTGAATTCTTGATACATCAACGAATATTGCTATTGATATATATTTTTCATATATTTGGTCTCTTGATTTCGATCTCTCTCACGTCTTACCGAAACTATAAATAGATCGATGACGTCAATGACAGCTATAGTTAAACGGCTCACAATTAGCCGAAAATTATCGATTTTTTAATCATTATTTTGATTTAATGTTCAACTTAGTTTAGTTCATAAGGAAAAAATAATGACAAATAATAGAGTACAGAATGAAAATTCTAATGTTACCGAATGATCAATTTTTTTTTTTCTCAAGGCCACCATATTTTTGTAGATTATCAAGCCTGGTCTGTTGGCTTGCGACGCGTAGGGAAGCAAAGTTCATCAATCTTTTTTACTCCAATATTTGTGAGGTGCGCCTATATTTTTTATCAGGAAATTTCTCAATTCCACGAACTCGATACAAAAAACACAAATAGATTCAAATTATAGAAAATATTCGTAGATTTTAGTGCAGGGTTAGGTTATTGCAAGATCATTCAAAAAATAGTTGGATCATCGAACATACAGTTAAAAATACAGAACCTCCTGAAAAATTAGGAAATAAAAAGAACAGCAATAATAATTGGAGAAAAAAAATGGAAAAAAAAATATGCAATTCGAACAATATTATTGATTAGAAAAAAAAGATTAGAAAAAAAATTAAAACAAAAATATATTTCCAATTTTTATCATGGTTAGATTTTAGATTTGTTCACGAATGACACTAAATTTTTTATCCCAAACTTTGGGAAAACAAAAAATTGTATCGCATGCCTCGAACAACACTGTAACATCTGAGACATTATTACTATTATTATTTTTTTATTCCCTGATATTTGGAAAAATCGTTTTTTTTCTTATCAAGTTGTTACAGGTTAATCTTTGGCGTACGATTATGTGTAGTTTTTAGAGTCAATATATGTATATAGTTTATATAAATTAGCTTGCTTAGGGAACTCAATGTGAGAATGCAAGTGCGAATGAGCTTATCGATTGTCACTTTTGCGACAACTGAAAAAAAAAACTTGAAATGAAATGAACAATATTTCTATATACATACTTCGAAACTTTGGATGACTTGAGGTGAATAAGACATTGAATGAATAATTTTTTCACTTCTGACACTGAACTAAAACTGCGGTTTTTATGAGACGACTGCACATCATCATATTGGAGATCGTAACTGAAGTCAACGAGGGAAAATAAGAAGAAAATACGACGAAAACAGAGTATAATTCGAAAATGAAGAAAATAAAGCGAAGTCGAGGGATCCGAATTATTGTGTGTCTGTAAAATGACACATACACATCATGCAGAGTGATTTTTTTCTCATCAAGTGACTTTCTCGTCGTATGCAGTGCATCGAGTTGCATCGAGTGGCTGAGATCATGCAGTAATTTTGAAAGCGGAAAACAAAAACGAAGGAAAAATTTATACAATCCCCTTCCAACGACTCACGAGAGTTTCGTTTCGGTGGAGTCTCCTTCTTTCGTTTCTGCATCGACAAAAAACGTATCTCCTCGTATTCGACGTCCGACTAGGGATGAATGAGAAGAAAACAAAAACATATGCGATGTCATTTGCAAGTTTTCATATTATCTACGAAGCGCGAAGCAAGAAAAAGATGCGAGGAGGGATTTCGGATGTCAAAAAACTACGACGACCTGATCTACGAACAGCTGTGATGAACTGCTATTGTAATTCGACGACGATTTGTGAAAATTCAGAGAAAAAAAAAACTCTATTCGAAAAATAAAAAACAAGCACGTATTTCCAATAACCGGAAATCGACTTCTTTCCGGATATCTGAGAAGATCAAGTCTCTGATGCACCCGAAAATATATTCACACTCGGATCAACCATCGAGCTGACAACGCCTACTTCGACATCCTTCGGTGGAGGAATAATACCAACGCATTCTGAATCCTCATCTACCTGTGCAGTCATCTTGTGTTGAATTGTAGAGGTTCTTTTCACACAACTCCATGGATATCGTATGCAGCCGCTCGTCATAATAAAGTCACTGCAGTTTTTTTTTCTCGTCTGCTCTTCGCTTCAGTTATTCTCAATTTTATCGAAATATAAAATCAGTGTGAGAGAGTACGAGAGAGAATGAATGAGGGTATTTCAAACAGAATTGATCACAATCACGATCCTGCGACGATTAATTTTTTCCTCCTTTTTTTAACGAGTGTAGGTATAATAGATAAAGTGTGAAAAAACAGGTCCACCAAAAATGTTATGTCGATTTCAACATTTTCTGTTGTATTATTGAATGAAAAAAACGTTAGAAATATTGACATATTGACATATTGAATATTAAAATGATATAAACTTGTGTTATACCGACTTGAAAAAAAAATTATATAGTCGACCTACTTAGGACACTTTATGTGTGTTACATTTTTCCAATTCAGGGTGTCTACCTTTTCGAAAAACCTGGAAGTCCTGGAAATTTTTTTTTCTGAGGATTTTTTTTCTCCTGGAATATACTGGAATTCTCAAGGAATATCGGGCTCACTCGGGTAATTTTTCTACGATCATCGGTTAAAATTGTTTTGTTTTTTTTTTCTGCAAAATCAAAACCAGTATTCAAATGAGAAAACAAAAATTAAAAGAAATTAGTCTAGTATATTTTGAGAAATTTTAATGAAAATCGTATCTCGATACACCTAGAAAAAAAAAAAATGCCCTTGAATGTCCTGGAATTCTCAGAGAATTTTAGATCCTGAGTTGATTAGACACCCTGTAATTTTTTCTAACAGTGCGATTGTAGTCTGAAACGAATACAGAAACACAGATTATTTTCTCCCTGGATTGTGATGATAACGTCTAGTCTAGAAATAGTCTACAAGTTAATATCATTGATCACAATTTACAAATGATATTTGCTAGTATAATCATTTTAATGTTTTTGATCCATGGACTTTTGGATAATAAGAAACCGTGTGGTTTTTGGCACGAAAGTAAGTCTAGGTATGAAATAAGTACAGAATAGTAGTGAATTATTATTTATACGTTTCGGAAGTTGCGAGAGAATTCAATCCCTTCATATATTATAGCAGTCAAATAATACAAGCATAAATTTTCGAGAATTGTGATCAAGAAAATTGAGAATTGCAATCAGAAACGCGTTTTGACAGAAATATGTATTATGAGTTTTTCATCCTGAATTGTTATGCGACAATGGAACGAATTATCACGGGAGAATATCAGCTACTACATATATAAGGAACGAATCTTCTTTTACATATTTGATGACGCAAATGATCGAAGTGACGCGCTTCATCGAGAACTAATAATGTGAGCCACAGATCGAAAGCACCGTTAGATCCCTTCAAGGGGCGGGTCGGGGTCCACGGACCATGGCAGACAGAAACCGATCAGAATCAGAATACAAATACAACTTTTAAATGTAAAAAAAATATCAAAAATATTTTTCCTTCCGATCATTTTGACACCTGTCCATCGATTCTATCCTTTTTCAGCGGTTCAAACATTTTGAACAAACGAAACGCAATATTTGAACGTTACGAAAATGCTCCAGAAATTACCAAAAAATCTGTGGATAATAATTATAGTGTTCATTTCATGGAGAGTTACATAAACTACTCAAAGTTTTCGAAATAGATAAACGGCAGGATTCCAAAATGTAATAAGAAATGAAGTCAGTTTTCGAAACCTTTTCTTCGTGGTGGCCACGGTCAGGGAAAACCGGGAAAACCTGGAAATGTCAGGGAAAACAAAAATTGGTCAGGGAATCAGGGAAGTGTCAGGGAATTTCAAACTTGGTCAGGGACAGTGCTACGAGGTAGCGGTGAGGAATGATGTTGGTCGTGTGGCGGCCCAGCAACTAGCAAGTGTGTGCGATCGTACTGCTGTATGGCACGTCCGGCAGTGGGAAGACCCCCACACTTGTGGGTACATTGAGGAGTATCGAGTTTTGATTAACATCGAACAACCCTCACAGCGATTTTATTTGACTTTTAGGATTCACGTACGTAAAAACATATAACAAGCACACGACGAAGATGACAAACAAACGTTGGAAGACAAGACAAAAATGCACTAATAGAGGAGCATTATTCATAAGATTTGAGGGTTGCCTATTATGGGGTTGTGATAATTAATTATTCGTGTTATTCCGCGGTCTATACAAAATTGGATTTGTCCGAAGCATTCCAGCAATATCCCCTAGACGAGGAATCCCAAAAGTTAACGGTGATTAGCCCGCACATGGGTCTTTTTAAATATCTGTATCTACCTTTCGGGTTATCAACAGGTCCAGGTTCTTTTCAAAAAGCAATGGAATCATTGCTGCTGGGTATACCTGGCCTGGTGGTGTTCATCGATGATATTTTGATCGGGGCACCCGACGCAGAGAGTTTAGAAGCTAGAGTGCGTGTGCATTATTGCACGCTACCCAATATTGCATATCGCGCCCGTAAAGGTAGATACTTAACTGGCGCCTCAGGTGGGTGACTCTAGTATTTATAGAGACGGAGATTTGTTGTTGCGTGATACCGAAGAGATTTGAAAAAAAAAACAAATATTTTGGGAGTGCGAAACTAAATTACGACCTGAAAAATGACTCAAGTGATAAAATGTTGGAAAAAGTGACTTTGATTGAAAGAAGTGACTCGCTACCAGCCCTGTGGTTAATATTTTATTTAATCCATTTACTTATTGCGATTCAACGCGAGGTGTCTCAGATGGGGTGTATTTTCAACGAGCATTCCGAAAGATGAATGCAGATTCGGCGAGTCATCCTGTTCCTCAGGTTCTCCAGGACCGCACCTCTTGCTCAGACGTCTTCGGAAGCGTGGATCCTTTGATAAAGTTTCTGTAATCGTATCGGTATATGTAACCAGTGTCATTTGAAACACTTCTCCACGCACTCACCCAAGTTCTCTGTGACCCCGTGCAAATCAAGTTCCAAAAGATTTGGAAAAGCAGACGCAAGAAGATGCACGTCGCAGCCTCTTTCGATTAGGTGATTCATATAAAAGTGAGAAATCTGATATCTCGGATTCTTCAACAGCAGCTGAAACCATCGAACGTTTTTTCAATTTCATTGCACAGATCAACGAAGGCGTCATTCCCTTTCTCCCAGCTAATTGAAAGATCGACAAATATCGATCCGATCAGTCGCATACTAGTACCTTGGTTTCCTTGATGTTCAGGAAATCCTGGTTTGCCGATTCGGATAGCGACAAGCAACACAAGTCCTCTGGCACATTTTGATGGGTGATTCTGAGTACTTCCTTCAACAGACATCTTGAATTTAATCGAGCCCATCTCAAGTTTAAGTTTTCCCATGGGCCGGTGTTCAGCCTCTTGCTTTCCAGTAGTTCCTCACAAACTTCAACATCTCTTTCAACGTAGAATTTACCCAAATCGTCAGGAGTACGTAGCTGGAAATCGATCCATCTCTCAGGATCCGGAAGCAGGGACATTAATTGTGACTTGGTCTCGATAGCATCTAATCCATCGTAGCGAATGACCTCGAGGTTTGTTAGTTGCCTGATCTCGTTATTCCATTGGATTGAGCGTGACAAAGGGTCTAAGTCATGAATTGCCTCGATATACAGCTCCTTGAGTATACTCTTTTCCGGAGGCGTCTTTCAGGTCGCGTCTGTCTTCGCTCTGTCAATAAATTACTTGTTGCTTCATCTGTAAATAGAAATCCCTCGAAGAATGCTATCTTTTCTAAATACTTACGTAGAGAGCGGCGTGAACATGTTTCAATACCATGAAAACATTTTCCTCCGACATCGGCTCCTTGGCGATGAAGACAAGGGCTTTGAAATATTCTCCGATATCGGGGGATACCTCGTCTTTTATTTCATCGTCTGGAAAATCTTCGGAAGTAGCAGAACAATGGATCGCAAACTCTGCACCTTTTACAGCCTCAATTCTTGTCAGTATATTGGTTGTAAGTCGTGGACTAGTTTCTAGCTTTCCACTTCTCTGTTTTCAGAGAATAGATGAAGTTATTGTAACAACTCCGAAAATGAAAAGTCGAGTTTTCGCTCAATCTCCACGTTTCGAGGTCTAGAGAATCACCTCCTACTATTTTCAGTTTGACGTCTGGGTGTGTGTGTGTACGTATGTGATAAAATCTTTGTTGGAACAATATCTCGATTAGATTTTGTAGACAGTTCAGTACCTTCCGGATTATTTTAACAACAAAGTACTAAAAAATACGATTAAAAAAATGATATCTTGAGTACTGATCAACGCATTTGAATGAAATTTGGTACTATATGGTTTTTCAGTCGATCAGGGTTCCCCAAACCAAAGGCAACATATTTGTCAGAAATTCTGAGATATATTTTGGCAATACCAGCATCAGCATTTCGACTGTCTTCAGGATGGTAGTTTTCAACTCATCGTCACCCTTTACTGACGTCCAAATTTGTATCGATGTCTCAGCGAACGCGAGGATTGCCGGCTTCAGATATCGCTGAATGGTATCAGGAATCCTGTAATCCACCATGTGTGATACGAATTCTGAGAATATCCTGCATGCCAGACGTCGGGTCACCAGTAAATATTTCTGGAACAAATACTTTCAGTATAAATACCAGTTAGCTGAGTTGCATCCGAGTCTTTATTTCCCACACAATTACGAATTCAATCGGATGATCCACAGCCAAACCTACGTCCTCGCAGATGAAGATACGGATCATTTCATCCAAAATGACAACGCCAATACTTTGCATGTGAGCATCTCCTATTATCAACATGAATTTTTTCAAAACCCACAGTCCGCCGAGTACACTAGGCTCGCCTGCGTCTCTCGAACAGTCCAACAACATTTCGAAAAACTGCGGCCAGTTATGTGGCAATTCCCACCGACCTATGCAACCGATCATATCAGCGACTTCCTCCCTCACCTGCAGAAAAGAACGTACATAATGAAGACGCTATACCAACGAACCTGGGACTCCGTGGAACCCCTAAGGGGTCGTCCACATATTACGTAACGCGATTTAGGGGGGGGGTCGGTGGAACGTTATGATTTGTCACGTCAGGTGGCGGGGCCTCTAGTTTGTTACGTAACAATTGAAACACAGCTTTTTTGCCCCCACGGCCCATAGAAATTTGTAACCGTTTGCTGTATACAGCTTCTTAAAATAAAGTGGCAGCATTGAGACGTATGACTCTTCCTTTTTAGCCCCCACGAATAAAAACACTCGAATTTGTTACCAAAAATGCAATTGTAAACTGTTACGTAACAAGTAGGGGGGTTGATTCTTTGTTATGGCCCGTTACATGGGGGGCGGGGGGGGGGGGTCAAAAATGGCTCAAAATCGCGTTACGTAATATGTGGACGCCCCCTAATCAAGTCTCTCAGAAAAAGATTCTTTGCGATCAGCAAAGATTGTGTTTTATTTTTCTTAACCTTTCCCTCAGATTCCTTTAATCCAATGAACAGTAACTTCTTAATCATCTTCTTGTTCTTCTCGTCAATCTCAGGAGCTAGGAACTCTTCAGCCGTGGAGCACCAGTGCAATTTCAGATAATCTCTCAACATTGAACAAGCCAAGATCCTCATTTTAGCTGGTCCGTTTGGGTCCGAGACAAGTTCCGTCAATCGTAGAGGGTAATCAGGGGTCGCTTCGAACTTGAGGATTCGCTGCGCAGCTGCATGTTCTGCCTCGTCTTCGCCCAGTGCAATGGCAGTCAACAATTGGCTGAGTCTCCCCTTTGTGTAGAGCTCTGAGCTATCGTTCATTTTTTTACTACCCTCGACTGTTCAGAAGAAGACATGAAAGTGATTCCCAAAATGTATGTGAATTAGTAAAGTTAAATAAAATTCGATACTTCATGCGAGCAACGGCCCTTTTCAGACATTGAATAATCACTAACGCAGATGTTTAGGCAGGCAACCAAATTATATTGTTGATAGAACTTACCAATGAACAAAGTATTATACCGTTCTCTGTAATTGTTATGAACTCCATGCAAGAGAATAATTCACGGCACTCGAGTTCCCTCGTTTGCTCAATATTTGGAAACTCTTCTCTACAATGAGCTGAAGCTTGCGTGATGCCGGGTTTATTTACACCTTCAACCTGCAACGTGATCAAGGTCGCTGTAATGTGGTCCCAAAGCACCCAGAGCGGTCCACCGGTCTGGACAAGTTGTGTCAACGCGAATAGTAGTGAATTGTTATTTATACGTTTCGAAAGTTTCGAAAGTTGCGAAAGAATTTTATCCCTCCATATATGGAGGCATAATATATTATAGGAGTTGTGGCGGCTCCAGCTCGTTCTCGAACGTACCTAACCTTTCTATAACAGCGCTAGAGAGCACTAGAATCGTCTGCTTCTCGAGATCACCAGAATCGATCTTTCTAGATTCGAGATCGAGTATAAATATCGACCGGCCCGCGCAGCCGGCAGTTCAGTCTTTCCGTTGGAGCCACAGAAGCAACATCGAGCGCGACATTCAAACAGTGCAATAAGTGAATCGTGATATACCTACCTATATCTAGTGAATCGTACTAACTTACAGTTATCGATTAGTATTATATTATTGTTATTGTTGATCAATAAATAGTTTATCGTATAGACGATACGTAGTGGATTTCCGGTAGTTCAGACACCTTCACCAGTCTACCAATTCCCACAGAGTCAAATAATACAAGCATAAATTTTCACGAATTGTTATCAAGAAAATGGAGAATTTTAATCAGAAACGCGTTTTGACAGAAATATTTATTATGAGTTTTTCATCCTGAATTGTTATGCGACAATGGAACGGATTCATCTGAATCTTTCATGAACATTGTGTCTCATGTACCGCCAAAATGGAAGTGTCTGAATTTCATAATGCATATTTTCTGCATGCTGATATCCGAAAAAATCCGTTTTGCTATTTTCGGAAAGTCGCGGTCAGTGTTAACAAGCGCTGGTAGTAGCTCGCTTGAGCGGATAAAGGGTAATGTATTTAGAGAACACGTCGATCACGACAAAAATCACCTGTACTCCTCCGCGAGACGTTGGCAAAGGACCATAGAAATCAACCGAAATTAATTCATCTGGACCTTCGGCAGTGACTGAATTGTAGGGACCTTGCCTTTTCTAATTCAAGTATTTAACTCTGACAAAGATCGCTCGAAATGACGTAGTGCTTGATATCGCGACGCATGTTTTTCCACGAGTAGAATTCAGAAATTCCATTGATGGTTTTGTAAACTCCGGTATGACCGCGTTGCTCATGCATCGTCTTAACTATCGTCGGGACAAGTTCTTGTGGTAGCGCAATACACCAGTGACCTTCAGGGGAAGGATTTCATCTCGAAACGTATACAGTTTGTCAATTGGACCGTGTAAACCTTTTTCGATAATATCAGACAAAACTGGATCACGTCTTTGCATGTTTTTTTTTAGATCTTTAAACTGTCTACTTATTGTCCGATCGAATTTCATTATAGACACGTTCATTTCGGTAGTAGTCGCAGGCAAAGGTGATGCGATGCCATCGCATCGCATATAGGGCATCCTCTGACGACGCCACGTACGGGGCATTCCCTGACTATGACGGGTACGAGGTTGGGTCCGTCGCCGGCAAGTTTTCATTACCGAAACCATTTTGTACTGGGTGGCGAAAAATCAGAAACCAACTCGGAAACCAACAATAAAACCAAGGGTGGATATTTTTGCAATTCTCGCGCTTAAAAAAAAAACAAAAAACTTGAAGCCAAAGTCAATCAAATATTGTTACCCCAAAGTACAATGATTTAAAGAAAAAAATCATTCGGTAATTGAAAATTCTCATTTTTACAGCTTGGAGGGAAATTTTCAGTTCTTCATCACTTTATTGACTCGTATTGATATAGTATAGTACTAGTATACATATTTCACCAAGATTCAACTCATATTGCACTCATGGCGTCCACGAATGTCTCCGTATATTTCCGTTTGCTAAGGCATACTTAGATGATTGAGTTTTAACTTCTGTGTTATGATATATAAATAAATCGTCGTCTTAGTGCTTGTTTGCCCTAATAATAATTGCCCCAGTAATACTTTGTTCGATCTAAAAATACCCGAGATGCATAAAAGTCGTTTCAAATTGGAGCGCAAACAATTACCCATTGCTGAAATAATCAATAATGCATCGCTACTTTCTCATTATCATTTTCACAAATCTCTTTGTTCCAGAAGGTGATTTGCCAGAGGCTGTGAGAGACGTTCCGGAAGTTCAAGCCCGAGTAATCGTCGCCAACTTCAACGCATGGTAAGACGCGCGAGCCTCTTCTTCAGCAACATACTTATGGCCTACGACAATGAAGCTCAACGGATGGCTTGTGGATTCATTAATAATAATAATACCTATTGAAGAATGAAGATTTGACAGAGAAGAGAAGGAAAGAAAAGAAAAGCTAATTGATTAATTGATATATACATATATATATTGTAACATCTCAACCACATGGCGCGTGTGAACGGAGGTGAAATTCCGAAAAGAAAATAAAAAGAATTTTTATTGAACAATAATATTTTGTTAAACAATTTTTTTTATCAAGTATTTTTTTTTGTGTCTGTGTTGTGTTCTGCCAATTTCTCTATAGGCCGAACGTAACAACCGATTGTGACGATCTCGTACTATTGAGGCACGGGACCCACGAGATCCGTCCTAGGCCCTGGAGAAGTGGACCGGAGATCCCAACAGAGGTCAAGGGAAGAACGATACAGACGCCGAAAAGGTTCTATCCACCATTTCTCTTCGGAGAATTGGTTAGACTAACCCCGGCACCAGAAGTGGAGGGTTGGCCAGTGGAGGATGTGCCACCAGACTGCGAAATGGAGAAGACCACCCCTGTCTATCGGATGCAGGAGGTCGAAGGTCACGGATCTCCGCCAAGATCGTGGAAGAACGAGCGACGCAGGGTGGATTTCCTGGCACACGAGCCTGTCGGCATAATGAGTGGTTCAGAGGACGCATCGTCCGACGAAAGCTCAAGCTCCTGTTAGAGCTCTAGCTCTAGCTGCAGGAGCGGAAATAGCAGTTGCCAACGCTTCCGAATCAGCGAATCAAATAAACGGTTGCTCTGTCACCTACGAAGGAAAGAGTTAAAGGAAATCCAAAACGAAGTCTATAAAAGGAGCCGGAGCGCTCAATTCGCTCTCACTTGCCTAACTATTAAACCAGCGGTCTTGACCAACGGTGCGATAACAGGCCATTCTAAAATCAAATTGTGAAGAACTTAGTATTTTTTGCATTATTATTTCCTTCAAAGTTTCAATTAACACTTATCTTATGTCTTTGGGTACGAAACCCTAATTATTATTATTAATTAGTCGCCTTCAATCTTCTATTGAAGCTCCCGGATTGGGGAAATTATACCACCACGCGGTGTTTAAATTGAGAGAAACGAGACTTTACTCGAGTGATATAGTTAAAGAAATTGGATTACCTTTCACTGATTCATAATGTAAGTGAAACCCAACCACTATCAATATTCAAATCTGTGTAACGATTCAATTCAAACTCCTCAAAACTCCTGACTTCCTTATAACCAAATCTCCTCCAAGTAGGAAAGCTGCGCAACGGGATAGTTCCCTGAGCAACGCCAACAAAAATTACGATAATTGTCAGTAACGTTGACCTGTGCTCCTGCGCTGACAATTTAGGCAATACAAAAGAACTGGTTGCGGTAGCGCCCTGCCCAGAGTATTCTTTTATCCATTACAGATTCGCGTTGCACACCGACCCTCGAACCGGGAAGGTACATTAAGTTGTCGTCTGATTCCTCATCGTTGAAAACTTTCTATTTCGTTCGCTGCATTTGATACGCTGACCGAGAAGCCCTGAGAGAGAAGAGAACCCCTAGCCGAGCAAAAGTAAAAATAATAGACAACAGTCGAGGCTGTCAGTCTAAGTCAGAAAAGAGTAGTGTGTTACAATACATTATCTTAATTCCTCAAGTGTCTGATAATTAAAATATAATTTTTGTTTCGGATGTTGAATTGTGACAAGTACAAATACATTTCATGGTTTCGAACTTTTCTTTAATATCCTTATTTATGATATTGATATCTCGATATGTAGAACGTAACTGAAAATCTATATCTCCTTTTATATAAACCTTTTATACAAATCATATACATGGTGCAGGGACCAGGCCGTGATTAGCTATTTAGTACGTTGAGTTTTTCTCGTCGTAATATGAAATTTTACGAATCAATGAAATATACAAATTTAGAAAACTGGAACTGTAACGTATTCAACAATTCAAGTCGAAGCATCAGAAAATAGAGTAGAGCCAATTTCGAATTTAAAGCCAGGATATCAGACTAAATTTTGCTACATCACAACTTGGAATGAAATTTTAACACACACACACACATATTAGAAGAAAAATTACATATAGAAGTAGCGCCACTTTGGCAACAACATTTTACCCAGTCCTTTTTGTTTAACACACACACGTATAAGCTAAAACCTATTATTATATTAGATCTAAGATCTTAGATCTCTGCTTAAAAAGAAGCCGATCACAGCTGGAGTATTCAGACTATTTACGACCGTGAATATCGAAAACTGGAAGCCTCAAATTATATTCGGGTATCTTCATATATTACTTTTTTGTATATCAATTTTTTCTGGGAAGTTTTGACGGGTGCTTAAAAAGAAGCCGATCACAGGAGGGATCAGACTATTTACGACAGTAAATATCGAAAACTGTAAGCGTCAAATTATATGAAGGTTTATGAACATATTAATTTTTTTTATATCAATCTTTTATGGGGAGTTTTGACGGGTTCTTAAAAAGAAGCATTCTGCCCCCGGATGCCACATCGTACTTGTAGGACCATCTGCTGTCGCGCAATATCGTCGAGGGGTGGATATTTCAAATATCGAAAACTGGAGGCGTCAAATTATATTCAGGTATCCTAATATATCAACTTTTTTTATATCAATTTTCTATGGGAAGTTTTGACGGGTTCTTCAAAAGAAGCATTCTGCCCCCCGATCCTACATCGTACTCGTAGGACCCTCTGCTGTCGCGCAATACCGTCGAGGGGTGGATATTTCAAAATTTCGGTACGAAAAAATAGTTACTCGCGACCCATGTGAGTGATTATCTGCCCCCCGACCCTACTTCGTACTTGCAGAAAATTTTTCATCCAATATTACTTGAAATACTCCAATATCAGTATGTATGTATGTACATACATACCGTGAGTAACCCTGAACACTGGCCACTTGGTGCGCCTGAAGCGGGCAACCGTACGCACGGCACGTGCTAATTGGTCCTAATTCTTATGATACGTGTGTACGGTTGCCCGCTTCAGGCGCACCAAGTGGTCAGTGTCCAGGGTTAATGGTGAACGTGAAGTAAATTTTTAATGCGCCTTTCAGGCTGCAACCAGGCTTACAAACACAGTCGATAAAGAAGAAATCGTTACCGATTCATCAAACGTAAATCTATCAACAGTCGGTAAAAAAGATTTGTATCACCGTTCGCTAAAGGAAAGGAAAGATTTTTATCGATGTGTGGTAATCGACACGTTATCGACGTATGGTTCGATAGTCATTATCGACAGTCGGTAAAGTAGATCGTTTTTTTTTTCTTTCACAAAATTGCTATTCTTGCTGTTCTGAGTGACTCACGCTTATGGCTGATTCTCCCGAAAGACTCATTTTTCGGGGTCCAAAATATCAAACTAAAAAAAAATTCAATTTTGAGTTTTAAACTGCTGGCTAACCTTCAGTTCGAAGTAATAAACGTAATTACCACTCGGACAAACTCAAGCTCATTTTCAAGTTTTTACCATGCTTTGGGATAGGGAAATGATGATTTTACACCAGACGAATGATGCCAGAGGAATCTCTAGATTTTTCGTTCGTAATATGACATGCAAAGTCTTTTGACCTCAAAAACTCCGCGATGAGTGGGTACTCGATAGTTTTACATGCAAACATACACGACGTTTTTTTTTGTCGTAAATAGTAATTTGGCACTTGCCAGAGGAATGACGCCCCAGCTTGTGACATCACTCAAGCCACACTGTATTCGTAAGAAAAAAGTCACCAACGTTGAAAATGAAACTTTGACCA
>JAFFZH010015212.1:27822-72472 GCA_018420115.1 Euura saliciscinereae | reverse complement strand
AAATTATTTTGTCTTTCATTTTACGGTATTTCAGTTAGGTAACTTATTTTTTTTTTCAATTTCAACATAATCTTCTCTATTTAATTCATTCTTCTCTTCAGTTATTTCTTATCATTTCATTTATTTCTCATTATTTCAATTATTTCTCCTCAGTTAATTTCTCAATATTCCACGATCTATTGACACGTTGTTTCAACGAGTTATTTCCCCCTCTCTTTCTAAGACTTCGTTAATTTTGAAAAAAAAAAAAAAAAAAAATTGAAGAACATCTCATTGACAGTAATTTTTATCCCACTCTGCACGTATATATTCCCCGATTTCCAATTCTGTGCAATAAATAATATTTCTGTGTAATCGCACGACTTGCGATTCATTATGAGAATGAAGAGAAGAAGAAGAAAAAAAAGAACGACATTTTTATACAGTATAACAACAAAAAAAAAGTAATAATTTCCCAGATGATCCTAGCCAGTACAATGAGGAGTGAAAGCTATAGAGTCGAGTATGCAGCTATCGGCTACCTATCTAGCTACTAGTAACTAGACTTATCGACGAAAATCCCTACGGTGATATAGACGAAAAAAAGGAAATAGGTAGGATATACCCACATCCGCTACCTTCAGAATTCCAGACGTATGGTTGTGGGTATTGTGCGTTGTACCAGAGGTTCGAACCCCCCAGAGATTCGCTTCCCTGGTATAAGATGCAAGGTACCGTGTAGAATGTATGAAATGTAGATCGTAGCCAGTTGGGCGGAATCACCTCACCCTGGGTTACCCTCCGGGTCGAGGGGGTTAGAAACGGTATAAATGGGTTGTAAGTAGTTCATGTCGATGTAAAAAACCGTGAATTTTAAGTAGAAACGGTACGGCGAAATTCCTGGATGTCGACAAGTAAAGCTTTCGCAATTTAACACCGACTTATATCGCAGGTCGTTAAGTGTGCAATTGGAAATAAATGTAGCTTGGGTTTCTGCATTTAGTCGGATTTCGTACCACCTATAAAGAGGGGATTTTAACCGCTTTCCAAGGATTCTGGGGGTCTAGTTTTACACCGATGTCTCATTACATCGTTGTAATAATATGCGACTTGAACGTCGATGGACCATTTTTATTTATTTTTTCAAACAAAAATGTAGAAGAGCTTCTTCTATATAATTCAATATCAATATCATATTTGCTTCTAAAAATATATTTATACCGTAGCAAAAGGGTGGAAAGTAATTTTGAATTTTTTAACAACAAGAACAAAAAATCACTCTGACTCAAATTCTTGTATTTTTAACATCAGACGAAACAAAAAGTACTTTTTTACTTTTTTTGGTGTATGAATTGTTGACAATTAAAGCACTTTTTTTACAATCTTATAATTTGAAAAGAACAAAGTAGTTTATCAGAGTTTTCAATTTGAAAATAAAAGTACTTTCTCAAAAAGTTTGATTTTTATGGTTAGTTGAATTATTTTGTATTTATAACATATAATAATCCTAAAAATTTTAGCTTTAAAAAAAACATTAAAAGCTGTACGAATTTGATTTTTAAAAAAGTACTTTTCCAAAATTTTCAAATTTACACTGTTCATTCCTGATTTTTCTAATGAATCGATGACGATGATGAAACTAAATGAAATACTTCTATCAACTGTCAATTTTGTGATGCCTCAATTTTTCGAAAAGTACTTTTTCAAAAATAATAATTCCAAGTTATTGTTTACTTATTCTAAAAATTACTATCTCAAAATGTTTCAGCTCTTTGTCTAGAATTTTCTAACATTACATGAAAAGTACTCGATCAAAATGTTGGAATTAGAAAAATTCTCTGTTCATTTAGAAAATTCCTCTTCACTGAACAGTTTGAGACCCTAAAACCTGAAATTTTTGTCCACCATGAATAAATTTCATTTCCTGCATCATAGAAAAAAAAAATGAAACAAAAATGTGTCTCTAAAAGATTCTAAAGTATGAAAGATGAATTCTTACCAGTTTTTACTAATTCTTATTCATTTTTAGGTGTATATATATGTAGCCGCTCGATATCTAATCTGAAGAAATGAATCGTGATTATGTAAGGTATGAATCGAGCGTCGTATAAAATATTCAGTAAAACACCCCAGAGGCTCGGTTTCTGGTTGTAAAAACTTTTTCTTCACGACCCCCAGGATCCCTGAACCATCTGTAAAAGCTAGCCGGTGATAATTTGAAACTTGATTCAGTTTCTTTTTTCTTCCTCTTGGTTTCCAAAAGTCATGTACCATACAAATATAGGGAATTATAGATTCCCTCGCCTTCGAGACATGAATTCAAATATAATCTGAAGAGCCCCGGGGGGACAATCCCTACGACCTTGCGACCCACGTCTAAAAACAAACTATACATCCAGTTCCTGATATCGATTGAGTATTCACCGAGCCAGATAGTCGGGGAAGCCCCTTTATATTCAACTTAACGTTGCCCACCTTAATTCAACATCTACCAAGAGCTCCCGATGGCTGCTGCACGACCATAAATTACCATTCAAATACAACAATAGCAGATTCAATAAACGCCCTGTTTTTTTCTCCAACTCGCATGAATAAACTTTTTCTCACACCCGGTCGTAAAATGCCACTTTTCATACCTCTTGAGCGGGCGCAAAACAGATCTTTTCGGTCCTCGGGCGGAAAAGTCCTTTGCGCCCGCTCACTCGGTCTGAAAAGAGGCAGTTCTGCAGACCAGGTGTTGAGAAAAAAATCGTGTGCATCACGGGCGCAACGCTATTTTGGCGAGTGTGATTGCAGCATACTCGCCTTCGGCTCGTGCTGCGAATTTCACACTCGAAAAATAGTTCTTTGCGCCCTTGATACACAATGTACTATTTCTTCTCCTACTCGAATATTCTTAAATTTTATTCGACTTACGTGAGAAGGAATTGTTTAAATTAATTTTAGAACAGTGAACAAATGAAGAACTTGGAAAATGATCTACTTTTCCTACTAGGGCTTTCGCCAAATATGATTAATCGGTGGATAATTAAGATTCTCGAAATAGTAGGAACTATTCAAGGAAGCACTAAATTGGAAGATGAATTTGATTTCGTGATTAAATGAATTTGCATAATCTCCTTAAATACGAGTTCAAGCTTCAAAATGAATATATTTTTTGAAAAACACCGTAGCAAACATTTTATTTCTAAAACTACCATAACTCGAGAGTATCGTTCTAAATTTTGGGGAAAAAATATCGAAAATTGAAAAAGTTATGAATTTTTTTTAAGCAGAAAACCAAAAATTTACAGTTTGAATTTTTATACTCAAAGTAATTGGCTCGGGTCAAATTAGCATTACGAGTGATTTTCTCTCTCTTCGCATATCAAACTCTTCCTCATGAATCAGAAACCCGTCCCGGTGTGGATGAAAAATGAGACTTTTCGTACCGTCTAATCTGAATACAGTCGTAATGCACTTTTCGTGAGAATTCCTAATTTCCTGACCTCGTTCTTGAGTCGCGGTGATTTGAAAATACGAGTTCTCTCGAATGCATTCAGAATCCAGATTGATACTTTAAACCGTGATTCAGATTCCATTATAGATAGGGTAAAAAGCACTTTTATACAATTCTATGAACCCTATTCAGAGATATCGAACGTGCGGTATTCTCAATGGGATTCTCTCAAAAGAATTTCTGATCCGTCGATCTGCAGTTTATACGGGGTGAGATGTAAAATAGAACAGATATTCGGATCGGTCCACCTTCACCTGCACCGTCTCGTCATATGGGGTGCGAGAATTAGTCACAGGTGGAGTGAAATACACGCGGTTCTAATATTAAGGAAAGGATAGTTAGTTAGTTATCGACAACCGCGGCTCCGGCGCGCTGGCGCGGAGTTTGCTAATCGGGAAATTGGGTTAATACGAAGTGGAAACGTGCCAAGCCTCACTCTCCTATACCTCGAGGAGACCAGCCCCCCGTCTGGCACCCAGTTATTGGATCTTCGAGGGCGGATCCATATCGGAAAAAAAATTTATCAACAATCTTCATTCTCTCTTTCGTTCCTGTCCAATTCGCAAGACAGTTGCCAGGTCGTGCGGATTATGGTTCATGAAAAATAAAAAATCGTCCTTTTTTTTTAAATATAGGTATGTGTCGACGAAACATCGAATTCCTTAAAATTTCCCGGTTCTCCAGTTGAAAATATGAATTTTTCCAGGAATTTTGGAACCTAATTTACTCAAACAACAAAATTTTTGAATGCGAATTTTTTTATAGATTGAACAACAAGAGTTTTTTTTTGCAAAATGAAATTTTTAATTTTTCTTGTAAATCATTGCGTTTTCGATTAACGATTATTTGAGTAATTTTTTAGTAAATGGATCTCAAAAACTAATATAAATTAATAAAAAAAACTCAATAAAATTCAATGGACGGCATAAATGAATTGATAATGAAATTAATTACAATTAATAATCAAGTTAATTAAACGATATTGAGAATAGTTGAATAGCACAAGCTGCAGGTGAAAAATTGAAAAATTCCATGACATGAGTCCCGAATTTCCTGACAATTTCCTGTTTTCCAAATTTCCCTGACAGCTAGACACCCTGTATATTGATTATTTTTATTTTTTTGAATCTGTATTGAAACGCCCACAATTTTTTGTCAATATCTCACCGAGATATGATGATTAATTGTCTCGTATCCTTGATTCGTTGAACGTGGTCAACCACCGTGGTATTTTAATGGCGTTTGGCCAGTTTGAAAGAATCCAAAACCGCATATAGCGTTAATAACAAGATACAGAACTTTTATGACGTAGGTGGTTCGGATGGGTTAATTAAAACAAGCCGTACCCTTGCCGCGTGCTGTTTGTCTTCGTTATTCTCCACGCATTACGTAGGTTTCGCGCGATCCCATAGGCGTATATGAAATTTGTCAAATTCTTCCCGTTTCATTGCTAATTTTATACAGAAAGACTTCTTCGGTGAATGATATAAGGGTGATTTTTCCCTCTCTTCCACCCTCGTCGAAGATGAACCTACCTATACCTGCCCACAGGTGTATAATAGATATTTATAATTTATGTGGCATGCGCCGAAAGTAACTGTTTATTGGCGAGCCTTGTAAAGCAACGGCGAGTACTAAAAACATAACCTTGCCGAACAGTTACTTTCTGCGCGCGCCCCATACAATATTTTTTACGGAAAAGGCATTAATAGTCAGTTTGACGCCAGTTGAGTTCCGCACGAACTGCGTATAGGAGCTGCTGTAAAAGGTAGTAGAGAGGGGGTAACCTGCGGTATAAAGACTTTATTCCGCAACTTTGACATGCGCACTTCGAACTGCGCATCAAAGTTGCGGAATAAAGACTTTATACCGCGACTTTGAACTCAGCGGTATAAAGTGCCACTTGCCGGAACGAAAACAGGCGTCAAAAAGTGACTTTTTAATTCCTGTGCCGTAAAAAGTGATATTTTATCCGTAGGATTTGAACAGAGTAAACGAGCGGAGAGACTCGAGGAGAAAAGTGAAACTGACCGGATAGAAGGACCTCGGCTTGGTGAGGGGAAAACGTTGTGGATGTTTTCAACCCTCTAATCCACCTTGGTAAACTAGCCGGGGGATATACGCCAGAGCGATTTGTATTCCGCTCGGTCTAGGACGAACATTTGAAAGCTGAACGAGCCGCCTCTACATCACTCTCTCACTCTCTCCCTTGTAGCTTTTGGAGGGATGGGAATCGGGAAACCGGAAGGACGGAAGTGACGGTGAGGCTCGTGCGAAGCTAGGGAATCAGATGAAGGGCTCAAATTTCACCTTGATATATCATTTTTCACCATGTTTTTTTTTCTCTTCTTCTTTTCTCATTATCTTTCGAACCATGCAGAGATTTCATTCATCATTCAATTATAATCCGTTATGATGGATTACGTAAGATTATCAAAATCTGACTCAATTTTTCGTTTTTAAATTTAAATTCATTTTTTTTTTTTTTTTTTTGTTCTAGCTTCTCGAGTAGGAAAAGAGGTTTCATCCAATCAAGTTTTAGGTGCTGTCAAAATTTTTGACCACAATTTTTTTCTAATTTTTTTTTTAGGAAAAATCGAACCGTGTGGCTTTTCTTTTGTCTGTTTTTTTCTTGTCTTTACATTTCTCAACACGTATTTGAAAAGTTTGACGATCGTGGAAGAAATACGTCACGAATACAAATGCCTTCCGTTTTTTTTTTGTTTTTTTTTTGTACACCGTGTTTCACCCCTAGATTTTCGAACTAGGTTGCAAAGTGAGGAAAAAAAGTGTCGAGTTTATTCTGAAATTTTGTATCATTCGTGATTAACAATCTTCGAAGTTCATCTTTGCGAATTTGATACAAGTTTGCTTTAAAGTAGCGAACATGATATGATGAAACTTTCTAAGAGTAAGAAGTGTAAATTGAATGTTAAAATAGAATTTTAAACTTGAGGAAAAAAAACTTTTTAACTCCGAAATTATTTTCCTATATAACGCCTTTCAATCTTCATATACAGCATGAATTCATAATTACTGAACAATCTGAAGTTCGCCAACTTCGAAAAATGGTGAACGTACTTTCTAAACGTTTGCGCAAAATTACACAAATTCATATTCAATTTTTGTTCGTTTGTTTGTTGAATAAATTACAACATGCGATATCAGTCTTTTGTAGTTGGCCAGTTTCAAGATAAAAACATTATTTTATTTCGATATGTAGGTCAAAATACTCAGATTTCTTTCAGCTTCACTTGTTACATTTACCCCAAGGGTTGTTTTTTTCGCAGCTAAATTGGCGAGATCACTTAAACTGATATCGAACGAGGAACGCGGATGTTTGTAGGTACAAAAATATCGAGTCTCTACAAATGTCGTTGGTCACGCTCGACTTCCGGTGTCATATAACAATGTAAGTATATTGATTTATTCGATGAACGAAAACGATTCTCTTTTTATACAAAAAAAAAAAAAAAAGAAAAAAAAGAAGAATATCTAATCGAAGACGTTATCCAAGTGTGATTTTCTACTTTTTTTTATTTCGTTCACAATATAGAAGCGACGAAAGTGCGAAAATTTCTTTCCCCTCTTGTGATAAAATTACTTTTAAAAGTGAACATCTCGCTATAAATATTGCACGTCAAAAATTGTCATTTTTCAGTAGAAGGAAATAACCAAAAGTGAAAACTTTGCATGTTCAAGGAAGTTACCTGTCGTTGTGTAAAGTGAACCGTTCACGGTGAAAAGTTTTTCCGCGGCTTTTTTAATCATTTGGAAAAAGTTTGGATTCATTCTGTTCCACTAAGGGCCCTTACACGGCAAGAACGAACATTACTTTTGAGTTGTGTCACTTTTGTTGAATTATGAGCGATAATTTATCGAGTTATGTCATTTTTTTTTTACTTGTGTCTCTGTTGTTGAATGATTTGTTGCAAAATCAGTGCAATGTGATAACGTCACTTCTGCTCTGTAACGGCTAATTTTTTAAATACACAAATTACACTTTGCAATCTTATAAAGTCGATCTTTGTGAACCCAAATATGGTCCTAAATCAAAAATGACAATTTTTGAGTTGTGACGTTATTGAATCCGACGTGCGATATTTTCTATGGGTCACTAAAACTGATGAAATGATAGGATATGGATGTACTCTGTACACGTACGTTGGTTGAACGTTTATTGTTCGTAGAAAGCATATACTATAAGGAATAGATAAGGTGAAGGGAGAGAAAAGGAAAAAAAAGTATGTTTTACACAATGATGTAACGTTATGAGGGAGTGATACCGATCAATTCCGTACCCAATATCGTCAACGACCCCTTGGCGTACCAGCTGCTGCGAACAGCACCGTCTGCTGTCACGGACATTGCGATGGTGTTTTGACGTCTGCGGTCTACACACGTGGTATTGGTATAATTTATCGTGGCCCACCCTCCGACGAAGGAAATCACGGAACTGGTGCAGAGGGGATGAGAGGAAGAGGTAAAAAAGTCTGTTTTGTGTATCGCAATAACAAAAAGTCGATTTTATTCGGTGGAAACGATCGTTGATCCCCGTCGACTCGGGATTCTGATTAATTGCAACGAAATCGCGAAGCTTGAAGAGCGCTCGACCCTCGTCATCGGCGTTTCACATCAGCCTCAGTCTCGACGCGACTCTGGTCGAGCTGAGTACAAAAAAAGTTGAAAATTTCTCGGTTCTAGTTGAGAATCGGAACCACCGATGCTTCGATTTGACATTTTTCTTTGCTCCTCGAACGTTCGGTGGACGTTCCTCCGCAGGATGAACGCGGAACTTTTCGATGCCGCGAGAATTATCCGAGTCACCGATATTTTCCTGGATGAAGAAAAATCGTTTTTTCACATTTTCGATCCCAATTCTCGTTTCCCAT
The DNA here is from genome assembly GCA_018420115.1 of Euura saliciscinereae. NCBI lineage: Eukaryota > Metazoa > Arthropoda > Insecta > Hymenoptera > Tenthredinidae > Euura > Euura saliciscinereae. Next base: position 64,102 of record JAFFZH010015212.1, on the reverse strand, counting down.
TATCTCAACCGAAAATCGAACCCTCGAAAGAGTCCCGCGTTCGTCCGATCGAGGCGCCCTTCTCGAACGGTCAAAGACCGAGAATTCCGAAACGGAAACGTTGCCGGATCCGATTCTTCGCGACGAACGAAGAACCCAGACTTTTCTGTACTCGACGCAAATACGATGCGCGATGCAAAACGCGGATAACGGGGTCGGGCGCCGTCCGATACCCGCGATTTTTCCCATTTCGATCAGAACTTCATCTTCGAAGTGACGTCGATGCACTTCTCTCAGAATCTTGAAGAAATCGTTGATGATTCTAGCAGCTACCCGGTGGTTCTGTCGTCATCGGATACGACCGATGCGACGACCCCTCGAATCCAGTTTATACGACGTGAGTTCAGGACCCTGCGAGGTTCCATCGATTTCTTATCGATCTAGTATAGCGCGAAATAGAATAAACCCGCATAATTCATCCTCCACGATGCGAATAGAATCACGTGTAGAGTATATCGATACTTCTGGCATTCAGAGATTGTAGATAGAAGCGTGAGAGAATAGGTTCACGTATAGGGGCGACTATGGAAGATAAACATAGAATCAAATACAGAAACACCGTAGTCATGTAGGTGTGGGTACACAGCCGAGCGTTACAGCATACCTGTTCGTTATATACTCGTCCGCAGGAGCTTGTACACTATCGCAACTGACAGCTAGAGATAAATTCATTCAAGTTAACCGCGGCCGCGGCGAGAGAAAAGGCCAATGTAGGTATACGAGTAAATATATATCTACCCTTATATACCTCTGTATAAATATCCTATAGCTATGTAACCACATATACCGCGAACAAACGGCTTCGCGAGGAATGGATATGAAACAAAATCGATATATTTTCTCTACAGCTACAGTAACAAATAAATGTCAGCTATACATATATACCTTCCGGTTCCTTCGACTGGAACATTATGCCACCGTGCAACCGCAATCCTGACGTTCGATCAATAGCCGATATTATACCCGACATTTTTTTCATCCTTCTATTTTTCACACGAAATTTTTTACCAAATAGTATGTCATGCACCGAGGGAAGGAAACAGGCGCTTTTTTTTGTCGAGTACCGATTTTGCAGAACGTCTGCTTCCTTCCCATGACAGATATGTTATTTGCTACAACATATCTCGTCGACAATATTAGGTACTTCGGGATAAGATAAAAATCGGAAAAAAATCAACCACAATCAAGACGATCGAAGTATCAACTTTGAATAATAATAATGCCCGAAAGTTATCAATAAATTGTTTAAACAAAACATTGTTTAACAAATTTTCTGGTAACGTTATTTTTTTTCATCTCAAATGAATGCCCTCATTTTTCTGAATACACGTGAATTTTTTAAGAATTTTGTCACTATTTTGAAATTTCCGTTTTCGAGAATTTCCGCAGTTTGAAAAATGGAAAAAAAAATCTGAATTTTGGATATGTTTTTGTGAAAACGATGTAGATTACAATTCCAAAGTTTCCGGAACGTGGAAAGAATAGTTTCGTAAATACAGCCTCTACAAATTTTCGAAAACGGAAATTTCAAAATAGTGACAAAATTCTTTAAAAATGCATTTGTGTTCAGAAAAATTAGGGCATTTATTTGAGATGGAGAAGAAATAACGTTACCAGAGAATTTGTTGAACAATGTTTCGTTTAAACAATTTGTTGACAACTTTCGGGCATTATTATTATTCAAAATGAATACTCTTATCATCTATATCATGGTTGATTTTTTTCCGATTTTTATCTTATCATTAAGTACCTACCCAATTTGCCGACATATAATCACCATGAAATTCCTTGACTCTTCCCCTGACCATTTTTCAAATTTCCTTAATTTTCCCTGACCAGTGGCCACCATGTATTTGGTTGTGCGATTTCGTATAATTTTGCGACATCGCACGACTAGACCGTTGATTAAATTCGTCGTTGTTACGTTACGTGGTTATAGTCAAGAAAATTGTATGTAATTATATCCAGTATATTAGGTAGGTAGGTAGATTCAACGGTTCAACTCTTTTGCGAGGAACTTAAACGATATTATTCATACCACTCTGCGTATCTCGTAATGTAATGTAATCCTACAGTTTCACGTCATATATAACGTCCAGAGTATATAAGGTAATAAGTTAAGCCGTACAAATTAATGAAAACTGATGGGTTAATCACTCTTCTAATCCGGTTTACTGCCTACAGGAGTTTCGTTATCTCTAGTAATTTAATGGATGCTGGCAATCTTTTTAGTATTTGTATTATTTTTGTCACCTTTAATTGTTCTCCTCGAAATTTTTTTCTCATGTAATCTTCACAATCTCCATGTTATCTTCAGTAATTTTTATTTATTTTTTCCTAATCTTTCTGTTATTTCTGCCATCTTTATCTTATCGTAATCTTTGGCAATTATAATCGATGATTAAACCTTCGATGAAAAATAACAAAATTAAGATATTTTTTTGTCCCAGCTGCTAGTCTCTCAAAATAATTTACTTTTCCTACTTTAAAAATATTTAATTAGACAATTTGATTAGAAATATTTACTTGAGAATATTTTACCGATAATTATGGACACTCTCAATTTTAGTAAATTGCAAATGGATGATAAGATCGAAGAATTTTTTGATTACATAAGCCGGTTTTTCTTTTTATAAAGGTTTAGAGGATGAAAACTGATCTAGAAAATCTAGAAAAAAGTGTTTGTAAAAATGTATAATCCACTGATGATATATTCAATGAAAGATTGTCCCTCCAAATTAGGAATTCGCTGATATTCTTTCAATCTAGTAGCCAATATTGAATATAAAATGGGATCCTGGATCACAATATCAAGTCCACCATTTTTGATTTGTGAATCCTTGAATTCCATTCGTATGTAGGAATTTTTTTCAAACTTTTTTGGGGTTCCCAATGAGAAGGGAGAATTTTTATAATCTTTCCACGTATCGATCATAATCCTTTGAGTAACTTCACTCTGAATGGGATACAGATTTATATCTATTTCAGCTTTAATCGTACCACGAACTGAGCTTTAACCTCATTCGTGGGTTGGCCTTGTTCCGTTACAAAAAGCTTTTCTACACTCGTTATTATAACGACTGTAGCCTAGGGGCTAAGAACGTATTCACAGCTTTTGACCCCCCCAACTCGATCAATCTGATCGCTCACAGTTGAAATTTTCACCAGAAAAATTCCCGCTCTCCTTCATCCCGTATCCGAAAAAAATAAAAATAAAATGAAATAACAAATATTGGTCAAAAATGGTTGTCGATTTTTTTTCTTCCGTATATGGATTAAAATATTAAGGATCGTAGGAGATATTAATTGTTATATATTTTTTGTTCTTTGTATCATTCTAATAACTCGCTCCTGAAATTCTGAATCTGAGATTTTATTCCCACAATCAGTTTATCATCCAAAACGAATCGAAATTTACAAAGCTTGAATGAATTTTGATCCGCAAAATCGATATTTAAAATTTGAATGACCTGATAAACTTTTCAATTTTTTTTTTCGTCTTGTAAATTTTGGCAGTTTTAATACTTGACGATTGAAGAGATTAAAAATTTCTCGTCTTTCGTTCAGCCAGACATTATCTTTGAATCCATCCCCGTAAGAATAAAAAAATTACTAACGTCAGGGTTTCCTTATCGGTATAATCGTCAGGAATTACGTACAAAGAAACTCTGAAGTTGTGCCTGGTTGGTATAAGAGGAGGAAAAATAAAAGAGACCGGAGAAGTCCTCTTCTTCGGGTCCTGATTTATCTAATTCGCAATATTCTCGCGAGTCTCGTATATGAATATAAAAGAATAAAGGGAAAAAAAATAAAGAGAAAGAATAAAGGTCGATCGATTTTTCCTCACGTTTCAAACTGAGGATAAATATAATCAAAAATTCTCTTTTTACGGCGCAGGCATTAAAAAGTCACTTTTTGAAGCCTGTTTTCGTTCCGGCAAGTGGCACTTTATACCGCTAAGTTCACAGTTGCGGTATAAAGTCTTTGTTCCGCAACTTTGATGCGCAGTTCGAAGTGCGCATGTCAAAGTTGCGGAATAACGTCTTTATACCGCAGGTTACCCCCTCTCTGCTACCTTTCACAGCAGCTCCTATACGCAGTTCGTGCGGAACTCAACTGGCGTCAAAGTGACTATTAATGCCTTTTCCGTAAAAAATATTGTATGGGGCGCGCGCAGAAAGTAACTGTTCGGCAAGGTTATGTTTTTAGTACTCGCCGAATAAACAGTTACTTTCTGCGCATGCCACATAAATATCTATTTTTCCTGCAGATTTTTAAAGACACGAATCCTGTTTGTATGATAAATGAAGAATAGACGATTTCTAAAAAAAAAATGTATATTCATACATAACCATAAATTTTTTAGTCTGCATAGAATGAGAGAAAGAAATAAAGGAAAAGAACGACGAAGAACCGGAATGGAAGTCGTAACCGCGTTATACACAGTCGAACAATTTCGTTATCGCTTTTTTCTTCTACTTCAAGTCAAGAGCTTTTATATTCACTGCTGACGCGACAAATTTACAGAAAGAAGAGTAAAAGAAAATAAAAAATCGAAAATGTTAAAAGAGTTTTTCCTTTCCCTTTTTTTTCTTCTTCTTCTTTTATACTCGACGACACCTCGAATGAATCTTTACGTCAATGAATTCTCTGGGCTTTCGTGTAAGTAAAGAGTATAAATAAGGATTAGATAAATCGTACGAGGAATCAAAAGACGAGGATGAAAAAGAAGAAGAAGAAGAAGAAGAGGAAGTGAAATTAGAAAAGTGACAAAAATAGAAAAATCGGTAAAGAGAGAAGGTGTTCAAGGGAACACGGACGTACGTAGCTTCCTGGCCGGAGGGAATCGGGGGCGGTAGGAGTGCAGGCGGGGATCAATAGCGGGAAATCCAGACCGCGCGCTAGAGCCAGAGCCAGAGCCAGAGCCAGAACCAGAACCAGAACCAGAGCCAGAGGCAGAGCACAGAGCCAAAGGCGAACGAGCCCCGGCCGTCCTCAAGGTCACCACCCCTCGTTGTCGACGCGGTGGCGGTGGATGGAGGCTAACACACGTCAGGACCCCGGCTCCTGGCTCTTCCGCGTTTCGTAGCCTACACCCCCACACCCAGAGTGCAGGGTCTAACAGCGACCTACTCACCTCCGGGGATGTGTTTGCACTCGCGATTTATTTCGCAATTAACGTCTATCCGGATTTTTCTTTTTTTTTTTCAAGTCAAAATTTTTTTTTAAAATGAATTGTTCCAGTTTTTTTTTTGTTTTTTTTTTTCTTATCCAAATTGATCTATGTTTCATTATTGTAGGTGAGATAAAGTCGAGGATCACAAAGTTATGACGTGTCTCTCTGAATGATAAAGATATTTGATTTCGGTCGAGGATTGCAATTTAACCCTTTTTTTTTACATGGGCCGCGACCCGTGTAGAAATTTACTTTCAATCGGGGAAAACCAGTGGGGCCCTAGCGGGGCCCCAGATAGTTTTCCCCATTAAGGGACTTCTAGCAGGGCCCTAGTGGGGCTCTAGATAGTTTTCCCCATTAGAAAGTCAATTTCTACAAGGGGATTTTTTACCTCTTCTCATTTGTTAATTTGATGATTTGAATGATTCAAAGGAGACAAAATAAAGATTTTATGATTTTTAGTAATTTTCTGAAAATGTGAATTTGAGTGAAGAATAAAGAGAAAAAACGATACAGAATATATACATAAAAGAAAAGGAAAAAATTTTATAGTAGTAATTATTTCCGAACTTTCGAGACCAGAGAAAATCACGTTGACCAATAATAAAAACAGTTGAATCCAAATTTCGATTTTTTTTTTCTTCTTTCTTTCCTGACTATAACTGAAACTTTTATAAATCCACTAATAAATTGATTCATAGAATGTACAATTAAATTTTTTTTTTCGTTCACTTTTACCCTCCTTTTCTGACCATTTTTTTTCCCGAGAATTCTCTCACTTCTTTGTCTTCCCTGAAATTTATAGTTCTTTTTTTCGAGTTCCTTTTCATTCCTTGTAGGTTCGAAAGAAAAAGAGTGGAAATCGAAATACGTGATAAAATACGAATTATCAGATATTTATTATATATATTCATCACTTCTTTCATTGGACTAAAAAAAAATACAAAATTTTGCAATCAGGTTCTCTGTTAAAATTGTAATGAAAAAAAAAAATGGAATTAAAAAGAAATAAAAGCAGTATCAAAATAATTTTTATAAACTTGTGAATTTCTGTGTTATAGTAGTACGTATTTTTTGTCAATTTTTAATTAATTATATTAATGATTGTATATCGGTATACGTTACCCGATGTTTAATCGTTTGAAACCTTGAAATCATCGACTCACCTGTAAACATATAAATGAGGAAAACAATTTTTAGATACGTAGTTGCAAATTTAAACAAAATATAATCAATTAATGATAATATTTTTATCAATACTTTTTTTTTTTCATTATTGCTGAAATTATTAATGATTAATAAACTACGAAACAAAAAAACAAGTTTTTAATAAACTAACCTTCACCTGACCATATTCTACTCTAGTCATCGACGTTTCATTAAGAATTAAATATCTCATAATTAAAAAGTAACGAATCCTTGAGAAAAATAAGTTGGAGGGAAATAAATGTGTAATTTTCAAATTATACTCAAAATGAACGTCAGTCTAAATATAATCAAGAAAAGATAAGAAACATATTGATAGCGAAAATTCATTGAATCAGTTGGGAAGAAAAAAAAGGTTGTAGGTACAAAAAAAAAAAAAAAACTCTCAAATGATAAAAAGAAAAAGAGAAAGAAACAATTAAGAAGCGACTCTAATCTTCTGAATCTACGTCGTGCGTGATTCTGCAGGGATGGTCAATTTCCCAAAGTCCCATAAAAAAAAGCTCTTTGCCAGGATTTTTGGCACCATATCTCGACGTTGTAGTTGCGTCGTCTCTTAGCAAAGAGAGAGAGAGCTGCAAAAGAAGAAAAGAAGAAAAAAAGAAAAGAGAGAAGAGGGTGCCAAGGATCCGCCTCTCGGCTGTATAACCATCGGGGTAAAGGCGTCGTTTTGCTCCAAGGTAATTTGGTATGGTCGTTTGGGAAAATGGAAAGAAGAGAAGGAGATAAAACGAAAAAAAATAAGGAAAAAAAGAAAAAAAAGAAAGACAGGAAAAAAAAGGGTCTCCCCCAACGGTGTCGATGAAGTGTACAAGTAGGTACCAGGTAACGGCGGGGATAGTGTAACGAGGAAAGCTAGTAGAGATAAGATTATAGCTGATAGCTATATAAGATATATTTTCGCCGAGGAAAATTAATACAGCAAAGAAAAGAAAAAAAAATGTTGCGAAGAATAAACAATGTGCAAACACGATATGAAACGAAACGAATACAAAATGAAATAATCTCTGATATACTATATGAGAAAATGATGAAAATGTGATATGAAAAATATGAAAAACCCAGGAGAATTAATTATTGTTATCATTTCGTGTGAAAAATCTGCAAAACTCGTATCGAAAATAATAAATGAAAGAAGTAAATTGTGATTGTTGATTAAAGAGACAATATATTGAATTATTTCCTTCATTTTTTTATTTTAGAACGAATTGAAGAAAGAAAAAAACCCGTTTGACATTTTCATGTAATAACGACTTTCCTTCGAGTCGCAAATTTTTTTTTACTAAATGTTTGTTCAAATTGACGAATAATTCACAAAATAGGAAATACATGACAAGATATGGAAATGAGCACGAAAAAAAGAAACAATTATTATTAGTAACATGAACATCGGATATGATATTTAATTATAAATCTATAGTTGAGATGATCGAGTAATTCAATTATTATATTTAGAGTTCAAATATGAAAAAATGCGAATAACATGAAATAAAAATAAAAAAAAACGTCCAAGATGGCGAAAAATCATCTGGAGGCGTGAAAATTGATTCAAAGATGATTGAAGATGTTCTAGTTTCGAATTGTGGATCAGTCATTTCAAGAATCTGTTTCAAATAATTTGGACAGAATGTGAAGAAAAAAAAAATCATTATTCATTATATATAAAACTTCATTAAACGTCAGATTATATAATTGTCATCGAATTTAAATTTTCGGCAATAATTAATCCGTTTCAAGTCTCACTGACAGTTGTAGTTGAAAATTTTCATCGATAATTGCCGAATAATTGCAAAAAAAAAGAAAAAAGTCTCAATTCTCAATCAAGACAATTTTTTCGATTTCCCTGAGCTACAGGTTTTCCGATGACCAGTGGCTAACGTGAACTAAAAGTTTCTTCATTAATCCTTTGCACTGGGTGGTTTTATCGATTACCTATTTACCGTTTTTCCATGTATGTACGTATATATATTGTTATCCACGCGATGTGTGCTATAATTATACCCGTTAGAAAAAAATGTTGGCATTATAAAAATATGCTGCCATGCCAGCGCAGAAGCGAAAAAATTAAGTGAGGTAATAAAAAATGTTCAAATCTAGCAAAAAATAAAATCCCACCCCAAAAATGTCTAACCTATCTTTCTTCCGTCGTGAGCCTCATTTCTCTTGGTCAGTTTGTTTCCCTTAGTGTTTTTCTTCTCTCTACCTCTCGACCCTCGAAAAAGTGACAAAAAAGAACATAAAAAAATTAATAAATGAAGATAAAAAGAACATAATGAAAACTCGGAATTATTTGATAATAAAATAAAATTCTCAAAAATCGAAATTTTTCATTCTGATCATAATGTCACAGCCGTCCGACGATTTTCTATTTGATTTGTTTAATACTTTAAACATTTTGAACAAACAAGACCACAATGAATTCTCTAAATTGTCAATTTTCTAAATTGCGGCTTTAATACAGATACCACAAGGTTGTTTTAGATTCTCTTATCACAGAAACGCCGGTGGAAAAGTCGAAATAAAAAAAAAAGATATATTATGAAAATACAACAGAAAAAAAAACAGTTATTTTTTATCGTGCGTTCAAAAACCGTGAATCTTGAAGATGTTGATTTTTACAAACGTGAATTACTATATTACCTAAAAAAAAAAAATGTGTCATGAGGAAAAAATGAAAATAAGAAAAACAAATATGAAAAATGTATTTTGTTATACATTTATTAAACATAAGATTACCGACAGACGCAGTGTCCTCTGCAGAAGCGGTGAACTCGAATAATATCCTAAGGACATGCTTCTTGTTCGATTTAGCTTTGAATTTTCAATTTTTGAGTTTCAATGTTCAATGTTCAATTTCCAATTAAAAAGTTGTCATTTTCAATTTCCGAGTTCCAATTTTCAGTGTTCAATGTCCAATGTTCAATTTAAAATTTGTAATTTTCATTTTTTTTTTCCCATTTTCAATTTTCAATTTTCAATTTTTGAGTTTCAATGTTCAATGTTCAATTTTCAATTCAAAATTTGTCATTTTCAATTTTTAATTTCCCATTCTTGAGTTCCAATTTTCAATGTTCAATGTTCAATTTTCCATTTCTTTTATATCGCGTCACATTGGAGTATTTTTTGTTGTTTGCACTTAAATTCAATTAAAATTTGCAATATAAATATTAAATCATATGACTGTTACGTAGGTAACAAGAATAATGATAATAATAATATTAAAGCAACGGCGACAATTAGAGTTGGAAAATGTAATGAGCACGAGTAAAATAAGATGAAAAGAACAAGAAAAAAAAGAAAAGAAAAAATTAGCAAGCGAAAAAAGTTCTGATTATTCTCCGCCAGTATACGACGATGGAAACAAGACCAAATTTACATCATTAAAAGTGGAATGAACGAGCTGATTTATGACGCCAATGTGCAAGCCCTTTTTTTTTTTATAAAAAAATGTTATTATTTAATTCGAAATCTCAAAAATTCAACGAATAAATTCGTGGTCAGTGACCCAAAAAAACTTCGGATACCAATTTCAATCTAGATCGGAATATTTTTCGAATTCATCAACATTACATTGGATTTGCTATTTCAAGGTTTGCAAATCTGACTTCAGATTCGTGATCAGCGATCCAAAAAACTTTAGGGTACAAGAGATCGTCTTTTTTATTTTACTTCCTAGAATTTAGTTTTTTTAATAATTCGAAAAATACTGAATCGATCAAAGCCAAAAAAATCTAATCAGTTAGTTATTATAATAATCTCGCATGAATTCTTTAGATTCTTTGTATTCATTACAGTATAATGTTAGTAATTTCGTTATTTTTCCGTTCGTAACATTCGTAATCTGCGTGATCTTTCCCGACCTTGTTCAACAGCTATCAAATTTTCTCCTCTCGACGTAATCCTCGCAATTGTATTAATTGGCGTGCAAGCCATTTCAGCCCAATTATTCAACCCCTCATCGCTAAATTGAGATAGTAATTATCAATTTGCTGAATGATCGTATCTGTCATCCGGAAAAGCGAAATTGAGCCATAGAGATAGACATAAAGATATATAGAATCTCTAGATGTGAAGAGAAATATAGAGCAAATCTCGTTTTCAATTAGTGGGACATGGGGGGGGGGGGGGGGGTTAACAATAATCCCGTACATAAAAAGAAAAACGATAATAAAAATCAAAATCCTCACCCTGTGATTATCGAAATTAATTAGGTCTGTGTTTTTATAGACGATACAGATCAAAGTAATGATTTTTCTTCTCGATTTTTTCAAAGAATAATCCAAATTCTGATAACATTTTCAGAGTGTGATAAAAAAGGACGTTTTTTTTTCCCCAAATGACATAAATCCTGCTTTTCAAGGATCAAATAATCTTTAAATATTATGTAATTTTCATTACTTTTTTCTGATATATGTTGGCAGTACCTAATATGAAATCTGTCACATAGATGTTCAAATTTCATACTCAACAATTTGAATCAACGCTACCTTATATACTTGAGTGAATTTCTATATATGTAACATAATCGAATATTAAATATTAAATAAATTTACATACAATTTTTCGATGAAAAAATCCCGCAATTATAGGCTTAGCTATCAATTTCTCAATTCAAACTCCTTTATAACGAAGAAAAATCCACCAGATTTTTTCGATTTTCTTCTACCATGGTTCAATTTTGGTTCTATAAACTATTCCCTACAATTTCACCGTGACGATTATTATTTTTTATTCAATACTCGTTCGAACATTGCTATTTGTTTATCCGAGTCGATGTCGACGTGATCTTATAAAATTGAAATACTAAACGATAAAACGTTATTTACAAAAATTTTGTCACGATAAAATCGTACGGAATAGTTAAAAGAACAAAATGAGCCGAGGTGGAACGAAATCGATCAAATCTAACAGATTTTTTCTTCATTTTTTAAAAGACTTCGAGATTAAAAATTGACATCTAAGCTATGGTTTAGAATTTTGAGAATTTTTCTTCGAAAAATTTTAGGGAATTTATCGTAGCTGATTAGTAAGTGAATTTAATTGATCGATTCGAATCTCGATTATCTAGAAAAGTACTGATTCGAGTGTGTGAAACTCCTCAAACATACATACGACAAGAAAAAGAAGAATGATAAAGAAGAGTGTTGAGAAAAAAACAAATTTCTTCCCGTATGGTATAATATATGGTATAATATAAGTACCGAGTTATAGGCAAGCCATATGGATACGTGAATAGTTGCGAACTATACGCCAAAACGCGAACGTTTCTTGCATCCCTCAAGTCCCTATACCGGGGATCAATATTTCCTTCGTTGAGTTTGACGTGTATATATGTATATGTCTAATATGTACATACGTAACTTCTATGAAAGTGTGAGAGAGCGGAAAGATACGACTAATTGTAACTGATAAATTGAAGATTTTTTTATTGACTATTTACATAGTCAATAAACTTTTTACATAATGTATTCCAACCGTTTCACATATTTCAAACTTAATTGCTAACGCGATCAAACTTTCGTTATAATTTTTTGACGTGAAAGATAATGTCAGACAAAAATCTGGTTCACAGACAGATTTCAATAGCACGATCATCATTTTTGACATCTCTTTTTTTTTTTTTAATTGTATTAGTTGGAATGTAAATTAATTTTATTAATATTTACAATATTAATTGTATTAGGTTTACAGATTTCAATATAATAATTCTATTCAATTTTTCAATTCAACGACTGAAGAAAATCTCGAAAATATCAAATTTCAATTTATCTTGGAAATGTTGAATAAAATTTAGAGAAATTATTCTATTATAATAATTAAATTTGCCAAACATAATAATGATGAATAAAATGACAGACGTATCGAATTGATATGATATTCAATCAAAGTTTCGTCCAAGTTTTTACAAAGGCTAAAAAAAAAAAAAAACGATTTTTCTGAAACTTTAAGAAAGTGTCTTTTTAAATTTATCACATCCAATTATTGTATTCTGTATACCAGAATGGAATAAATGTCGACTTAAACAATTCAAAGAGTTGGAATAAATTTAGAAACAAAATAAATCTGCAGAGGAGAAAATCGTACGTGACACGAGTTACGTCTAGAGAGCTTTTATCGGAAAACCATGTATTCTGGATATAACATAATCTTGTAAGGAATAGAGTGAGTGTCTTCTGTAGGACATGAGCATGAGGCGAAATTTTTCGCTCAAGAAAAGTGTTCAGTCATCAGACTTCAAGACATTTCGGCAAGATACTCTAAGGGATTCCAAAGGGACTTCAAATGCTTCAAGGCTATTCAAGAGACTAAAATAGATCATATTTATATGGCATGCGCAGAAAGTAACTGTTTATTCGGCAAGGTTATGTTTTTCGGCATAAAGACTTTATTCCGCAACTTTGACATGCGCACTTCGAACTGCGCATCAAAGTTGCGAAATGAAGACTTTATACCGCAACGAAAACAGGCGTCAAAAAGTGACTTTTTAATGCCTGTGTCGTAAAAAAAGATTTTTTGGGTCTTCTTCTTGAGACTTCGAAGACTTCAGGAGATTTTAAAAATTGCTTTTGTCAAAATTCAAAATCATTTCCAGATACTCGGAGTGAGAATTCGTGTGAAAAACTGTATCCAATGAAATTATTGCAGCGTGTATGAGAAAAATCTGAATTTTTATGCGGATATATTATATGGAGTACAATATATTGCAAAGTTCCTCACCTACGTTGTGGATGGCGACAATGATTTTATATCGCGATAAGTAATAGTTATAATGTGGCTGGTAACACAGACTGCGGTCTGGCGACTACAAAATGATGAAAATATCGACTCGAACGAATATAGGTATTCCACATTAACCTGGACAGAAAATAGCTGAGGCACCATTTATGATAAGGAATAACACCGTATACACGTGCGATATAAAAAATTGAGAGAGAAATGGGCCAGAGTTGAAATAATGAAAAGCAAACTAGAAAAATTAAAAAAAAAATAAATAAATTTCTGCTCTAAAAATATCAAGAAAGACTCAATTTCCAATTTTTTCATCCAATAATTCACCAAAAACAAAAGAAAAAAAAACGATTTTTCAAGTGCCCACTTTGCCCCCGGTTTTTACTATATTGTCTGAAAATAATATATAGCAACGTTATTTAACTACATATTAAATAATAACAATTTGAAAAAAAAAAGGATATCTCTGTGAAAATTATTTTCTAGTCTAGGGAAAACGATGATCGAGGTGAACGACCCGAGGTCTCGATTGAGTGTGATAAAAAAAAATGCTAATGTTTTAATGACGCTTGAAAATATACAACTCGTATTATTGATCGTGTGAAATAAATTATACCGGTGACCTGTACCTAGTCACAATGGAATGAGTTCATTTTGTAGAATGAATCGAATCGAGGAGGTGAGAAATATATTGATAAGATAGTGATTTTAGTCTCTAATCTTCTATTATTTCCAAGAGTTTTCGATTTTTCGAACTGTCTAAATCGGTTTTTAAAATTCAAGTACATAGGTATTAATTTATTGATTCATTTAAGCGAAAAACAAATTTCATATTATAGAAAATCGACTCAATGTTTTTTTTTTTTTAATCATCCCCTTAATTCTAATTAAAATTTTTCTTGATTTTTTTTTTTTTTTTGGGTCCAATTTAGATTCCATTATGACCAGGAAAATTATAATTCATGGAATCTAAAGGGACATGAATGTACGCACGCTCCTCGGACACAGATAAAAGTTTTAGGTCACGACCCTCAACGAGGTGAAACTGGCGATTCCAAGTATTTATAACAAAAAAAGGGTCCAATGTAGACTGCTAAATATCCACCCACTTTTTAATTGCACAACTTTATCACCCTCTTTTTTTCAGAATCGTTTTTATATTTTTTTCAATTCGTTTGATTCTCTCCGTTGCAGATGTGTTCCGAAAGCAGTAATTAGAATCCTCGCACCTTCAGAGCTAGAGGTAATAATTAATACGCGACAGTTTCATTGAATCATAATAATAATTACTCAGGTACTCTGATTTGCTCGAGGTACTCTTTGATACTCGCAACTAGGTGCAACGGATTTGACACGATATCTCATTACAGTACGAAATACTATATATAATTAAGATTTTTTTTTTGCAAACTCGAAAGCAAGATAATAATTCACAGATAAATTCTTCATTATCATTGATGATTATGAGCGTCAGAAGAAGCCTCTGACATTTAGGTCTGTTATCTTTTATAAACAAGGTCGAGAATTTTATAACCTTTGAAATCATTCTACTTCATTTTTCACCTAGGATCAACCGGAAATGGGATATTGGCAAAAAGAAGATGAAACCCGTTCATTTTCTTGTCACTCAGGAATTTATAAGCCGCTGTATCTCTCACACGGTCATTTCTACCACGTGAAACACAGTAATAAGCTTTTTTTTATTGCCCATTTCTCGGAAAGCGGAAGTTACTGTAATTACCCCGGAAATGAAAAGATGAGTTTTCACTAAATCTACACGTTTCGAGGTTGAGAAAATTACTTCGAACCATTATTTCAAACGGACATCTGTGATCAATTTTTTGTCCGACGATAAAAATTGGTATCCAAAGGTTTTTTTTTTGGGGGGGGTTATGCTGATCACGAATTTGAAGTCAGATTCGCAGGATTCGAAACGGCGAATCCAATTTGCTGTAAAAAGAAAATCTAAAAATATTCTGTTTTCAATGCAAAATTGTGAACGCATGTCTTTTGGGTCACTGACCACGAATTTTCTTGTTCAATTGCCGAAAATTCGAATTCAATCATGATATTTTTTTTTTTTTTTTTTTCCCAAAAAAGCCTGAATCAGCTCGCAATAGACAATTTCACGAGCTTCAATATTGCGTTCGATCATTTTTGCCATCCAGAATTAACCGGAAATGAGATATTGGCTGAAAAAAAACACGTTATTGGCTGAACCCCGACCCCTTGAACACGGCCATATATATATTTTTTTTTGAACGGTCAATTCCACACGAAATACAAAATTTAGCTTTTCTTTTTTAGAGAGAAAATTTCATTCCAACCGAATTAAAAATTGGTAGAAATAACTTGAAAAAAAAAAGTTTTCTTTGCGATACACTGAACTATTCAAGTCACTGTATCTTCTAAACAGTCATTTTCACGAGAAAAAACGTAATCAGTTTTTTTACAGAGAATTTAATAAGCTTTAAAATTAGTCCTGATCATTTTTCGCCTCAGAGGAACCGGACGTGAGATATTACGAAAATAAGCTGAAACAGAAATTTGAGTTTTATTTTTTACTCCGTTTCTTGTCTCTTTTCTCAATTATAATCATCGCATAATCCGTATGATCATATAATCCCTCAACTAAAAACCGCTGATTTAGATTACGAGTGAACCCTGAGTGTGTGCGTTCGTACAAATTGACGAATAAACTATTCAACACACGACGAGGAAGGTAGAGAGGGAGAGAAGTGAAGAGGGGTTAGTCGGTTGAATATTTGGGGTAAAAGTCGATAATCGCAGAGCCCCGGACAACAATCCGACCCAGAACCGCAGAGGTAGAGGTAGGCGGCGGGTGCAGGACGGCCGAGTACCTACGAGAGCGCGTCACTAACCGGGACAAGGACGATTATACCATCCGACATCCCCTGGTTTTCAGCGCGTACAGCTTCTTTGTAATTCTTTTTAAACCGCGGGGGAGTGAGCTTTTTTTTTCTTTTTTTTTTTTGTTCACATGGTATAATACAGCCTATAGTAGAGCCTTAAAGTTTGTGTATAAAAATATAGGAAGCCGTTCAAAGTTAATTCGACTTTTCTTTTATGCCTGTGTACGTCTACTCTGCAGGCCCAGGCCTCTTAGCCCGCAGCAGTTTGTAAAATTGTATGTTGAAGAAAATATACAATTTCTTTTTTTTTTTTAACATGAAACTATATAAAAAGAAAACTTTTAACGAACTTCGACTACGAGACTAGCGCGATATTCGATATACAAGAACCTTTTTTTTTAATAGAAACGACACAAAAATCCTTTTGGAAAACATTTTTTCATTTTTATAGGATAATAAAATCACTAATTGAATCGAAAATTCATCATCATTCATTTTTTGATTTTCATAGATTTTTTTTTTATTCTCTTTTGAAAAATGTTGAATTGTTTTTCGGTTTTTCGTTATCCAAAAAAGAATATTTTTTGTGTCTCATTTGATTCTGGAAAACTGCAAAAAAAAAAAAAAAATTACGAAATTTAATATAACTTGAGAATGAAGAAGAAAAAATTATCCAACCAATTATTCGACTTTAATTTTATAATTTTTGTTCTCAAGATCTAAAATCGATTCATTCAATTTCGAATAAAAATACTCAATCAAATTATCTGTTAAGGATGTTGAAGAGAAGAACAAAATTCATACGTAACACGTGATTTTTTTTTTTTTAATTTTTTCAGACTCAATCATCTTCCCATTTGCTGATTATTCGCGTATTTTCTGAGAATATAGATCGCAATGACGCGCCACAGCACATCCTGTTTCATTGTCAGACACACGTGACTTGATTAGGAATTCAAATTCGTGATGAAAAGTGAAAAGCCGAAATCACAAAATAAACGAACGTTTATAAGGAGTTCGTCCCGATGCATAATGCACGATTTTGTGTCGCACTTGTTAGACTGAAAATCGATCAATTTTCATCCCCTGTATTTCATGCCACTATACATGCATAGTTCGCAATATGCTGAGGCACCGTTATGCTATTGAATAAAATTTTCTATACCCCAGAAGTGGCTCTCGAGGGTTTGAGAGAAGGGTATAGCTAGCTTCCAAGGAACTCTGACACACTGAACTCACCACTCTGCGGGTCTTGCACGAAAAACGTCTCAATGGGACCCTGCAGAGTCCTGAACTAATGTCGTATAGGCTAAATTCGAGGGGTCGTCGCATCAGTCGTATCTGATGACGACAGAACCACCGGGTAGCTGCTAGAATCATCAACGATTTCTTCAAGATTCTGAGAGAAGTGCATCGACGTCACTTCGAAGATGAAGTTCTGATCGAAATGGGAAAAATCGCGGGTATCGGACGGCGCCCGACCCCGTTATCCGCGTTTTGCATCGCGCATCGTATTTGCGTCGAGTACAGAAAAGTCTGGGTTCTTCGTTCGTCGCGAAGAATCGGATCCGGCAACGTTTCCGTTTCGGAATTCTTGGTCTCTGACCGTTCGAGAAGAGCGCCTCGATCGGACGAACGCGGGACTCTTTCGAGGATTCGATTTTCGGTTGAGATAATGGGAAACGAGAAGGGATCGAAAATGTGAAAAAACGATTTTTCTTCATCGAGGAAAATATCGGTGACTCGGATAATTCTCGCGGCATCGAAAAGTTCCGCGTTCATCCGGCGGAGGAACGTCCACCGAACGTTCGAGGAGCAAAGAAAAATGTCAAATCGAAGCATCGGTGGTTCCGATTCTCAACTAGAACCGAGAAATTTTCAACTTTTTTTGTACTCAGCTCGACCAGAGTCGCGTCGAGACTGAGGCTGATGTGAAACGCCGATGACGAGGGTCGAGCGCTCTTCAAGCTTCGCGATTTCGTTGCAATTAATCAGAATCCCGAGTCGACGGGGATCAACGATCGTTTCCGCCGAATAAAATCGACTTTTTGTTACTGCGATACGCAAAACAGATTTTTTTTACCTCTTCCTCTCACCCCCTGTATATCAGTTCCAATGAGATTCAATGAGTCCATCGATTCAATGTCTGTGCTACCCGATGATTAATTTGCAGTCTCGTATAATGTGTAATGTATGAGGTCGTGGTGTAGCTGCTGATATCCTGAATATTTGATACCATAGCTGCCACTGTATAATCGATCGTGAATTATATCGTTGATCCCAGTCAAGAGTACTATAAACCAAGGAATGAATTGTGGGCTACAAATAGCCACGCATAAAGGTATTCATCAATTATGCAATCGTCGCTCAGAGGTTGAGAGAGGATCTGTTGTTAACACATGAGGAATTAGCACCATGTAACCATGTCTCTGAACGGTTTAGACTTTCGGTCAACGAACCGAAATGCGATCATTCCGGGTTCACCGATTTGTCTCTATCTATACCGCAGGCGGTACTCCCAACCACTTATGTATGTACATCAATTATCTTACATCATTCGAAGACTCTCACAGCCTCCGAAAAATGGTAAATGAGAAAACTTCAAGACAGACATTTATTTTTTTTTGCTGTCTCAATTTACTGAAATCAAGATTTTGAAGATTCTTTTGAGAATTATTCAAAGTTTTCTCACATATCCAAATTTCCAAGTGTATATCGTAGAATAATTTTGTATAGTCGAAGACAAATTTTGTCGACGTTTTTTTCCATTATACATCGAATTTAAAATTTATAATAAAAAAAAATCAAGAACGGGATCGAATTTGAAAAATTCTGCATTGTCAATTTTATTGTTGTCCTCAACCCCCTGACAGGACATTATGAAGTCGAATTCTGACGCAGAAAATTTGGTGATAAAGAAAAAGAAGAAAGCCCTCTTCTCATCTACGTAAGAAAAAAAAAAAGAAAAAAAAAACGGAATAAACTTGAAAAGTTTTTACTCACTTTCATCTGTCTGCGGCGCCGACAGGATGGCGCTGTGTTTCTTCTTGACTTCCTCGACATTCGTCTGGATCTTGTCTATCATTTCACGTATTTCTTCGACCTGGAAGAAGAAGAAAAATCATAATAATAGATAAGATGATTACAAAAAAAAAATTGATGTAAATTATGAAACAAATTTTGAATCGAAAAATGCTGCCTTAATTTAATTGAAATGGAAAAATTTTCGAATATGTTCAATTTTCAAACGTACCAATAAACATTTCAATTCAGAGAAACTAAAGTAAGGGGACTCTAGGATTAGAGCGATATTTCAGATATGTCGGAAAATTATACAAGCTGTAAGGGAAAAATTGGAAAACTCCACGATAAGAGTCAGATTTCCCTCTAGATTTCCCTGCGGAAGCTAGACACCCTGATTAATTTATATATGTGATTCAATCACGAATATAATATCCAGACTGATCAAGTTTGTTATAGTATATATATATAATAGTAGGTATATATATACATGTAGTGATGGGACAAAAAGAAGAAAGAAGAACGCTGATTGGAGTTTCGACGGTATGAAATAAGTTCGAATCCAATTTACCACACGGGAAAACCAGACACGTGTCAAACATCGAGAAACCCTCTACTTCTACTTCTACTTCTACTTCTACAACCCGATCAACTCAGGCGAACCGCGATAGGTGATACCGAGAAAATTGGCTAGACTCGATTCAGGAGACTGGAGGATCCACCCACGCGGACAAAAGTCTCCATTCACTACGATCGTATATTACTACGACGCGTAGTAATTCAATTCTACTGAATTGCATCCAGCAAAGGTAGCAGGGTTGTTGAATAAATTGAGACAGAAAAAGTTCCGGTGATTTTGTGAAAAAAAAAAAATTCAAAAAAAAAACTTGTTCTTTTTATGAAATCTTTCATATCATCCGAGGGGTGAATCACAAGGGAGATCTGGTGTACAGAGAGTAGGAAATGTTGGGAGATATTGGGAGATATTAGGAGATATTGGGAGATATTGGGAAATTTTTGGAGATATATTGAAAATTATATCAGGAGATATCGTGGGAGATATTGGGAGATATTGAGATAAAGGAGATATGGTGTACACATTTTCGCTCGTGATTCACCCCTCGATATCATCGAATTCAAATTTAAATTTTATTCTTAATCTATTCTTTTTAAATTTATCACATTCCTTTTCTCCTTGACAATTGTCCCTTTGGCATAAAGCCCTTCAGCCAATATCTTTCATCCCTCATCCTTACTGAGAAAAGAAGTCAATTTGTCAGTTCAATGAATCATTTCAAGCTTTATTAAAAAAAAAAAAAAGAAGAAAATTTGATAGTCCAACTTTTGATTCAATATGACAAAAATCCTCGCAAAAATCAACATTCAAATTGTTGGGACAAAAAGGGTTTGAAAAAAAAATTCCCAATTTTTGAACTTCGACTTGATATTAAATTGATCAAAATTACGATCTTCTCTTCTTTTCTCGTAATTAACATAATAATAATCATTTGTGTTTCATGAAAACTCTTCATTCAAAAGTAAATGAAACATTAATTATATAAAAAAAGAATAATATAAAATCTTGTTCTTCATTTTTTTTTTTAGAAGTGAAAAAAAAGTAACCTCATATGATATATGAATATATAAAGCTTGTGATAATTATTGTTAATTAATTTCGCTACTCAGTTTTATCAGTAGTTCCATTATTTTTTCTCATTCTTAATTTTTTCATGATATAAAAAATTGTGATTTTGTTTCAGTAATTCTTATATATTGTTATAATTTAACAGCTTTCCTCTTCCATATACCTGAATTACATGAATGAACTCACGATGAATCTACCCACTCAATTTCAAAACACGATTCTTGCTCAAGCTTCGATTAATCATGATATATATGTATATATATATATATATATACATAACAAAAAGCATCACGTCGTAACCAGAATCGAAACGTATAATATCGTATACAACGACTCATCGCGACGTCACGTCCGTCGCCATTTAGTCTAGGTCGTAACATCCGCGTAGCGCAAAATGGCAAAGGGGAAAATCGTTCTACGTATACAGGGACCATGTGCACATATAATATGTATATATTAAAAAAAAAAACAAGCATACATACATACATACATATCCCAACCTGAAGGTAAAAAAAAAGAATAAAAGAATAATAATAATAATACTAAAAAGGAAAAAAAGGATAGAAAAAGCACAAGGGTGGCAAGGGGCTTGAAAAGCTCCAACCACAACGCCGTTCAAGTTGACTCATTCACCCACTCACTCACTCAGCCCCCGGGCCCAGAGGCGGAGGGTGGGCCAGAGATCGATATTATTATAACCAGAAATGAATTGAGTTTACTCATTACTGTCATCACGTAGTTTTACAGAATGTATCGATATTGAGAATTTATTTTGTCCATAAAATAAATTTAGATAAAAATGTTTTTATTTTTGTAAATTCTTTTGTTACGTCTCAATATAAGTGAAAGTAAAAAATCCAATAATATTGAGAAATTGGGAAAAAAAAGAAAAAATTTAGAATAATAGTTTTTATTTTTCATTTTCACGATCTAAATTCTAAACGATAAATTTTTTTTTTTAATGAATATCCTAACTATAGTAATAATAATAATAATAATGATAATGATAATAATAATAATAATAATAATAATGATCATAATAATAATAAATAAAATAATGAAATTTCGAATAATACTTTTTTATTTCTTATTTTTTTTTTTTTTTTTTTGCTGTTGAAATTTTTTTATGAATACCATAAATATATTGATAAAAATGATAATAATAGTAATAATAATAATAATAATAATAATAATGTGAAGAGAGTTGGTGAGTTGGAAATATGAATTATATCATTTAAAATTCTAGGCCACATGAATTAGTGTGATAATAATACGATATAAATTACGAGTAGGATGCGAGTATATATATACATATATGATATGTACATAAGAATGTGAAATTATGCGTATGAAATTTTCTGTGTTATATTTTTTATTATTAAAAAATATTGATCCAGAGACTCGGTGTTATATATAACCGTATATGTACAGAATGAGCTAGAAAAAAAGCAAGCCCTAGCGTTCTCAAAATTGCGATTGAAATACCTCGGCAGTGAAATCTTACTTATTTCATACTTCAGTATCAAGCCTAAAGTGGGAGCTGAAAGTGGTCTCCCTCCACCTTCTTTCTACACTCTCTTACTTTTTTTTTACTTCTTCTCATTTTTTCCCCCTCTTCTACACAGTTAAAAGATATTTGTAAATTCTTGATAAAAATTTTCATTCATTTTTTGCTTCATATATTCATGATTTAAAAAAATTGTCAATAGCAGATTGAATTTTTGTTTTATTCTCCTAACATTTCAATTTCGTCTCTTTTTTTTTTCAACATTTTGATTCTCGCTATTTCAATATTGTTCGTTTAATTTTTTAAATTGTGATTCAAAGATCATTATTGAATGGAGTATCAGGGAGGGAAAGAGAACTGGTTACTTTAGGATAAAGATAGATCAGGGTAGGGTTACCAGGGAGCGAAATCGATCGTTGAAAAGCAATATAGAATAGAATGATACGTTCAAGGTCCATTGTGACCCAAGAGAATGATAAAATACGAGCTTAAAGGTAACGCGCATAAGCTTTTTCAATGCGGTTCATCTAATACAGTTACTGAAGAAGAAGGAGAAGAAGAAGAAGAAGAAGAGAAAGAGATGAAGAGAACGAGGAAAAACGTAGAGAGATGATCCTGGCCAAAAGACGTCACATTGATAAGCCATACGTAACCTTTTCTCTCACCTTCTCAGTTCTCTTTTCATACAGTAATTGAACAACGCCCACGAAACATCGAGAATTATCAGATTGTAAATATGTATCTTTACAAAAATTAGGAAAATGAGACAGAAACTTTTTTTTGTCAGGACAGAAAAGGAAATTAATAGAGTAATTAATGAAGCAAATGAAGTTTAGAAACTGTAAAAATAACTGATAAGAATATGATATATAAGAAAATATTGAAATGATAAGGTTTTTACGGCACAGGCATTAAAAAGTCACTTTTCGACGCCTGTTTTTGTCCCGACAAGTGGCACATTATACCGCTAAGTTCAAAGTTGCGTTATAAAGTCTTTATTCCGCAACTTTGATGCGCAGTTCGAAGTGCGCGTGTCAAAGTTGCGGAATAAAGTCTTTATACCGCAGGTTACCCCCTTTCTACTACATTTTACAGCAGCTCCTACACGCAGTTCGTGCGGAACTCAACTGGCGTCAAAGTGACTATCAATGCCTTTTCCGTAAAAAATATTGTATGGGGCGCGCGCAGAAAGTAACTGTTCGGCAAGGTTATGTTTTTCGTACTCGCCGTTGGTTTTACCTGGCGAGCCGAAGGCGAGCCTTGTAAAGCAACGGCGAGCCGAATAAACAGTCACTTTCGGCGCATGCCACATAAATATATATTATATTAAATAATATGTGCATTGAAAAATGAGATTAATTTTGTCCTCAATGATAGTTTTAATAACTAAACCTCGTTAATCAAACCAAATCCATGTGGTTTATTGAAACTTATAATTGGCTGATTTTGGATTTGATCTGTCCACTAGATTCTGAGTTATCAAAGGAATCAAATTTCTCATGAAATCAATGAAATTCCGATAAAAAATAATAGAATTGTTTTTCAACTAAAAATTTCAATTTTCTATAATTTTTTTTCTACTTCCTATTTAAATTAAATATACGTATGTATCCAGTTTTCAGTAGCAGTTAGGGATTATTGAGAGCAGCAGCAGCACGTACAATTAGGTCGAGAGGACTTGGGACTATATGGATATGAAGAAGTAGAAAAAAGATTAATTATGTCAAATTAAAAATAAAGAGATTGAAAATAAGGAAAAAAAAACCACTCGGAGCAAAATTTACGAGATGATTTCAAATACCACTATAAAATATTAAATTCCATTCCATATCACATCATCGTCATAATCATATCTAATATATAATATAGGTTATTAATTTATTATAGACTCTAATTCAAGATAGTGACAAGAAAATACGTCAGAAATAACTAAATACGTCGTATAATATATATTTTTTTAAAATAATTAATTCAAAGCAATTTTTAAAAATAGTTCAAAGTATTTATTTTTTTTTCGTTCTAGGACAAATTTGAGTAAAAATTGAATTGAAAGAAAATAAAATAAAGTAAGACAGTTTTTGAATTATGAAAAAAAATGATTCAATATCCAATTCCAGTAATTTAATTAATTTTTTTCTTCAATTTTTATAATTAAATACTTCAATCACAATCAGACGTGATGAAAATAGAATTACATGCATGCAAATAATTGAATTGGTGTAACCCAGATCATTTTTAGTTAATATAATTACATATAATATAATTATAAATACGAATAAGAAACCAAAAAGAGAAAAAAAATTAAAAGAAAAGAAAAGAAGCAGTGCGGTGGGAAGTGCGAAGCGAGAAAGAGAGAGAAAAATGAGAGACGCCTGATGATTCTCTGTGATAATTTTCATAAGGGATTTACTCCAGACGTCGTTAAGCATTATGCCGAAATCTGCATATATTGTGTGTTATAAACGACTAATGAGCGCGACACAACAGGAGCTCCGCTCTATATACCTATACTTATAATATACGTGATATACGTCATGGCGATAAAAAATTAAATACGTGGTGAATATACTCTAGGAGTCTAGGCATACACAATATTCGAGTATAAAATCCATAAAATGTAGGACAGTTTTTTTTTTTCATTCTTCTTTTTTAATAATAATAATAATATTCCCGATGCATTTATCGATTTGTTGTTTTCCTTCATATTTTTCTCTATTTTCGTGAGATCGTGAAGGTAAAAAAATAAAATTAAAAACATCGAATTCATACAAGAAACGTTGAGTTTTTTGATTTGATAACATTTTGAAGATACCATCAATTTTTTTTTTTTTTTTAAGTCTGAATTTTCATCATGAAAAAAAATTTGACCAAAATTTGATGTAAATAATATGAGAAAATAAAAATCTAATTCTGTTTTCCCTAAACTAAACAATTATTATAATATAATTATGTAAGGAAAAACAAATTTCTGTTTTACTGAAAATATAATAATTAATAATCATCTATAATTAATTTGATTGAATTATTATAAAAACTCTTGTCACTGTTGTCGATATTATATTTCTCCTAATTTAATCATTACATTATTTTATTCTAATTAATTACAATTTTTTAATCCATATAATTAATTTTCGAAATATTTTCTATATAGATAATTATAAACTGAAACTAGAAGTACATTGAATATTGGAGTGCAACAATATTCATTCTTATTCATTCAGAGACCGAAATAATAACAATTGAAAAACATTAAATCATTATATGAAAAAAAAAATATATTATTTTACAATAGCAAAGCTTGATATAGCGCGGTGAAATAAAAAATGCTTCAGTATTAGACTGATTTGAATAATATTTATTCACTACAGACGCAGTCCAGACCTTATATATGTATGCCTAATTCATTCATTTCGATATTTGACTCTACGAAAACCTCAAAATTAATTTAAAAATATCTAAAAACGTTCCAATTTGATTGAAATTGGTACACGAAGGTTTTTTTTTTTTTTTTTCGAAATGCTACCCGCAGGTCTTTTGGGTCACTAACCACCAATTTTCAAAAAATCGACTTCAATGATAATATTTTTGTTTAGCCACAAAAAAAGGGGGGGATTTCAGAGGCTGACCTGAATCAGCTTCTTTAATCATTGTGTACACGCATTATATAATATCGTGATATGAATCATGAGACAGGCTCAATTTTTACACGACCTTGTATGAATGTGAGCTTATCAGCCACTGTTGACTGTCAAGAGCTCATTATCAGCGCTACAAGTTTCGTCATTACGAAGTAATAAACGATTCACATTCACCTCTGGATGGGTTTCCGAATCGATGACTAATGATAGCGATAATTGGAATAATAATAATAATAATAATAATAATCATGGTGGTCACTGACTGGTTGATCAATTTTCCCTGACCGGAATTCTAATATTGCCTTAATTAGTGCTGTACAAGATAATACCCCAAATCCTTGATTTCATTTCGATGCAAATTGATTATAGGAAATCCAACAATTTTGGGAAAAATTATTATATGAAGTTTTTCTAATTTCCGTGCCGAATCGCATTTATTAGACATTAGGAATTTTCTTTTACTTTTTCCCTGACCAAGTTTGAAATTTCCTGACATTTCCCTGATTTCCTGACCAATTTTTGTTTTCCCTTACATTTCCCGGTTTTCCCGGTTTTCCCTGACCGTGGCCACCATGATAATAATTTATTGGTTATTGCCAGTACAAAGGAAAAGAAAATGGAATGATGATTCATAGAATATTTAAAAAAAAATTTAAAAAAAAACAAATGAAAAACTTGTTAATCATCGCAGGATGATAATTCATCCTGTTATTTCTATTGGGGAATGAAGTGAACTCTGTGCTGTTGTCGCCAACTCGCGGCTGATATATTGAACGTCCTATTTTCGGGATGGAATAGCTGACCATGTATGTAGGTATATGTGTTGAAATTTATGGGACACATTCCATGTAGACTAAAGACCGTCATTTAACCCTGTAATAATTTCCCACTATTTTCTGTTGAATTGAATTTTCGAAATAGTGCCTCTAATAAAAAAAATGCCCAGTTTTTATTCTCCGATTTTTTTTTTTGTTTCTGAAGTTTTTGATAAATGCCTTCCAGGAGCTACCGAAACCTATACAATTTCCGGTAATTTGATAAATCCTGAAAATTTGACTTAAAAATTATGTTTTGAATTTTTTTTTCAAATTTTTTGGCGGTAGCCCGTTGATTGATTATTCAATTAGTACGGATCCCTTTTTTTCTTTGCTTTGATAGACGAAAATTGTAACAAAAGCAGAACAAAAGGTTTGAAATTTTAGATACTAAAGAAATTAATAAAAAAATTCGAATACTATTTCATAAATCAACTCTAAAAATGAAAAGAAAAAGTTAGAGTAAAAAAATTAATATACAATGCCTCATATATTCATGAATGATGAAATTCATTCATGTTTTTCCGTTTATAAAGAGAATGCGGTTAATTAAAATTAAAATAATTCACATTCAAGCAACAATTTCATCCTAAAAATTTCCGAAACGTATTTTTTGACTACATTGACTCATTTCTTAAATAAATTACCTACTTTAATTTGCGTAATACTTTTTTTTCCAATCAATCAATTGTAGCTTCCCTAAATAAATATCGAATGGATGATTTTGCGGAAAATTATGCACAACGGAAAAATAAAATTAGGTCAACCTCAAGTCTGTTGATGAAGATATTGAATGATCTTTCATTCCATTGATCGATAAACCCGATTGATAATCAACGTTGAATAATTTTCCTTCTACTTCGATATGATATGTGTGTACATATATATAGAATACGAGATGTAGGCGGTAAAATATCGTGTTGCACGATGATTCCGTGCGTAAACTGATTACGGTTACTGCAGTACGTAGTATCGCTGTTTAGTTATACAGTCGTTACTGTATGTACATCATTCGTGTGTGTAATAGATAAATGATGTAGAAATATTAGTGTATCGTGATGAATTACAGGATGTATTTAAAACCGTTGACTCTGTTATCAAACCGATAATTATAATTATAATTATAATTATAAATGAAAACAGGAATATTTAAGGAATATATAAAGAATAATAAAATTCATGAAACAACGAAAAAATATATAACGCTAAAAAAACGAGAAATTTATTTAATTAAAAAATGGAATAACAATAAAAATCACGTCTTATTCCAGGAGAAAAAAAATTCTCTTAAATTTCCAAGTTTTTTTTTAATAAGGAGATATATACACCCTGGTTCAACTATTTTTTTCATTCAATTCATTCTCCTTGCAGTATTTTTTTATTCTCTGACAATACTGATTGAATAATGTGTGTAAAATTGAACATTACGGTTGTCCCCCCCTAATCGTCGTCGTTTCTTTTCATTCATTAATCAAACTCGTTTGAATCAATTATATTATTATGTTGATTATTTTTTTCTGGCATCATCATCATTTATTGCATCGTTATTATTAGCTCGAATAAAGCATAAAGAAAAAAAAAATCAAAATTATCGTGTGAATTATTGGTAGATAAAATTATTGTCTTACCTCAGCGAAGAACTCCGTCATGAAATCATCCTGCCCTCCCACATTGACGGACACTTCGTCCGCCACATCGTCATCGTCCGACTGGGCCTAGAAGGAAATAACAAAAAATACAAAGATAAATAAAATGATATTATATAGTTTACTGTCTAAAATTAACATATACTCTACCAATTCAATTTAAACAAAAAAAAAATGTTGTATACATATAATTATTTTTTGATTTTGTACCAAAAATTTAAGTTAATTAGAGAAAAATCAATTAAAATGATACATTTTATTGTTTGAAATTTGCAAATACTCTAAAAATTCAATTTATATAAAACAAATTTTACAATTCGAAATACTTTTTTGCTGTCTGAAAAATTCTAAGTAATTAGCGGAAAATTTCGATTCTGATAAGCTTTAAATATACTCTGATATTGAGTGATTAAATTTATAACGTCTGCCTATAATTCTGATCCACAGGTAGGGTCAGATGTAGGGAGATAAATTATTGCGGTGTGGTCAATCAGTTTTCAAGCATTATAAACCACGTTTCCGCGCTTGATATACATTCCATCATAGCATCGAAACGAGTCATAACTAGCTACATTAATACGGCCCATATTATTATTGACCTGAAAATATTTCAAGTACCCAATCAAATATCGAGATACACATGTGGGGGCTGATCTACTTGATTGAGTAACCAAATTATAATGTAAAATGTGTGAGTAACGCTGCTGCTCCAAAACTATAGAAGCTACAGTGTCTAGAAAAAAAAAAAATGTAAAAATGATCGATTTAATTATTTTTTCTTTCAATTTTAGTATTTTTTGGTTTTATACATCAAGACTAAAAAATTAGTTTTATTCTTTATTCTTTCTCTTTAGTTTTTTCACATTTAGAAAAAAAAGGAATAATTGAATTATAATCTTTTATCTGACATCAGATACTTTTTTATCGATAAAAGTAGCTAATTTTTTTTAAATTATCTGGAAGCTGTGAAAATCAATCGGTATTCAATATCAATCACTACGTGAAAAAATATAACGTTCGTATTTTAAGACACATAGCTCTATTTAAAGCAGGAGATTGATTTTTCTCTTTCTCACTCGCCACTCATTCTTTCCTTCCGTTCCTTTACTTCCCGGTTTTCCCTTATTCTAAGTTTTACTGATTCGATGACAGTAAATTGTACGACGACAAAATATGATTTCCTATTTCTCTATTTTCGAAGGATTTTATCCTCTTCATTGAAAACAGAAAATTAAGCAATTTAAAACAAAAAAGAAACACTTTAAAATAGTTTTAAAAAACAGTATACAATATTGAACTCTTATAAAGAGCAAAATCATCATTGATTCAATTTTAATCTCTCAAATTCTAAACAAACAATGCTCGAATAATTTTAATTCAACAAACTTCAACAAAACAATAATTTATATGTGTGAAATTTTTCAACAAAAAATTATATGACAACAATAAAACAAAAAACCTGTTGAAAGATGGAATAATCAATAAAAATAGAAGAGAACAAAAATAAAGATACTCGAGTTTCTGATAAGAAAAGAAAGATTGTCAATGATAAAACGCGTTATGACACACAAAGACAGAGACAGAGTTAGAGAGAGCGAGAGATTGGGTAAAGGGGTGGGGCAATGCATATCGCGCACCGGTATACGTGTATTAACGAGTAAAATATACGTATACACCACCTTCCGCGTTTCCTCCTATAGTAATTCACAAGCAAACGATGACATCTCGCTACGTGTGTCTCCGCATACAGTCTGAACATAGTTACGTACAGGATTGACGTAACGCGAAAAACTGTGTGTTTGCGGTATACAATATCTGAACCTAAACTTGAAACTATCACAGCTACGACTACGAGAGACACAGAGAGTCACCAGCTGAAATACGCCGATGACGCGAGGGGCCAGACACCTGTCACCTAACAATCGCCGGCTAAATGCTAATACAATATCGAAACCTACTACACCCACACATCGGGGACTCGTTCGAGTTACGAGAAACGATTATATGTATATTTCTACATCGTTTAGAGGAAGCTACGGGTCGTTGGTTGGTTTATAATACAAACTCACCGCGACAAGGGCCGCTAATCTATCCTTGGTCATGTTGTATCACGTGTCGTGAGTCACTGGGCGTGCGGCAGAATCCACCTAGTATATAATCCCATTAACGGTCTTTATCCATGTATGCAGATGCAGCGCGATATATATATATGTGTATATATATATGTGTAAAAAAAAACAACAACGCGTATCCGTCGTATACTTATAAATCTATACAACCCTCTTAATCACTGAAAAACAAAACTATGGTAAATGACGAAAAAACTGTGTGAAAACCCCGCGGACTCTCCTTCTCTCGATAACCCCGACACTTTACTACCCAGTCAACGCGCGACGACGCTAGACACACGGATCATAAAATCGATACGTCCTCGCTAAACTCGCCGCCTCCTCCTGCCTTCTGCAGTGGCCCCAGACACGTGGTAACGCGCATGCGCCGGCTATGACGTCACTGGATCTAGCTTCAACAACTTATTTAACACCGTTGACACTTATCGAACAATTATTTAACCATTTAAAGAAACTGAAAATTATTTTTTTTATATTTAACAACGATTTTTATTATTTTTCACTTCAATTGAGACCATTTTTTGTATCGATAGTGTCGAGCGGTTCGGTGCGCGGTTTCCTTCTGTCCCAAAGGGGAATCAGTGGAACGCCATTGTGAACCATAACGACTGTGCCGCACGGTAAGTTATATCGTCCATTTTCACGTACATCGTTACTTGCCGGTTTATATCTTGACGACCGTTGGCTCTAGGGGTACAAAAACTGAGGTAGGATGCGTATATTTAACGTTATAGAGAAACGGTTGGAATATCCGACTAGGATTTAGAGGCTATTCGGCTTTTCGTTTGCAATACCGACTCGCTTACCAACGGGCGCCATTTCCGTAACACCGGCGTGCGACAGAAAATCGGGGCTACCGAGTTCGTCCTACGAACGAATCATAACCAATAAATTCGTATTTTCAGAACGAACGAATTTATCGATAATATTGAAATATTGAAAATAAAAAATGGCGCAAGAACCTGACATGCCGACTTTCAAGTGCGTCCTCGTAGGCGACGGGGGAACCGGCAAAACGACCTTTGTTAAGCGTCACTTGACCGGTGAATTCGAGAAGAAGTACGTAGCTACGTTGGGAGTCGAGGTTCATCCTCTGATTTTTCACACGAATCGAGGACCGATAAGATTCAACGTTTGGGACACCGCGGGTCAGGAGAAGTTCGGAGGACTCAGAGACGGATACTACATTCAGGGACAGTGCGCCGTTATCATGTTCGACGTAACGTCCAGAGTCACCTACAAGAACGTTCCCAATTGGCACAGGGATCTGGTCAGGGTTTGCGAAAATATTCCCATCGTACTATGCGGGAACAAGGTCGACATCAAGGACAGGAAAGTCAAGGCCAAGAGCATCGTATTTCATCGGAAGAAGAATCTTCAGGTGATTGTTTATTCTTCTTAACGATTATTGCACGAGTTATTCACAGAGTTTCTATCTATTCAGGTATTAGATTACTTTGCAGGCGACGTAGCGGAGGCTTTTGCAGCTTTTCGGAACTGAAAACACAGTTTCTGATGTTTTAGAGACTGAAATTTGTCAATTTTAAGCGATGGGATCTTCCAAAGCTTCCATTTGCTCATTTTTGTTGCTATGAATTTTTATTTTTGAACCCTTATGCAGATTAATTTGATAAATGGATCATCGAATTCGTATTTATATTCATTTAGCGATTATTTAATCAAAATTGAGGATATTTAATTCCATTGCAGGCGACGAATCGGAGGCTTTTGGAGCTTTTAGACCTAGAAACACAGTTTTTATTGTCCACAAGGCTGAAATTTGTTTCGTCAACACGATGGAATGTTTCAATTCTTTGTCCACTATTTTTTTTATTTTTTTTTAAACAGATTTGAATTGAAAATGTTGTGAAAATTGATTCGAATGAAGCCCAGACTAGTATCGACCGGATTTGTGATACAATTTTAAGAATAATACTAAAACTCAATCAAAGTTTGAGTATTTATTAGCATGTTTATGATTTGAGGAACTTTGGTATCCCAGATTTTAGTTTTCTTACATCGGATTTACTCAATCGAGTCAAATTCTGTCCATATATTGAGACGCTGTGGAAAATCACTCAAATCACATCGGATAAATTTCAAGATTGAATTTCAGTTCTGAAAGAAAATTTTTTATGTGCCGGAGGAATTTTGACAATAAATTCTTATTGTTTGAAATGTTGCTAAAATTGTGAAAATTGATGAAAATTTTATTCTAGTACTTCTAAAAAAAAACTTTTGAGAGGATAATATATTATGATAATTTCGCTCAACGATCGTGACTCGTTAATTATTCGTGAATTTAATTACAGTATTACGACATCAGTGCGAAGAGCAACTACAACTTTGAAAAACCGTTCCTGTGGTTGGCGCGCAAACTGATCGGTGACCCGAACCTAGAGTTTGTCGCTATGCCGGCGCTCCTGCCCCCGGAGGTAACCATGGACCCGCAATGGCAGCAACAGATCGAAAAGGATCTAAAAGAGGCTCAAGAAACAGCGCTACCCGAGGACGACGAAGACCTCTAGTTTCATTACCCCCTATTGTTATGTGTGCCGAATACCTTATCAATCTCCCGAAGGTCTCGACGAGCGTTTTAATGCACGCGATGTGCTCGCCGTTTGATAAATCGTTCGAAGGAACTTTATTATTTTGTAAAAGATTCAATAACAAAAAACAACAACAACAACAACAATGATAATTTGTTAATTAGGTAGAATTTTCTTTAATTTTCACTTTTTCTTGGAGGGGTAAAAAAAAAAATAATATGTTCTTAAATTTAAATTTTTTTTTTTTTTTTTTTTAAAAAAAAGAAGAATAAAAATAAACAAAATTGTGAATACCTATTCCAGTGTGTGAAAAAAAAAATACTTATAAAATCTCTTAAAAATTTCTTTAATATCAATATATAAATAATATCTAAGTAGGTACTTGAAATTACGAATTTGAAGATAATTTTTTCTGGTATTTCTCTTATCCGAAAGAAAAAAAAAAAACGTCGACAGACAAATTTTTTAATACAGGTTTTCTATTTTATATAATTTTCTGGTTTAACGATTCTTGTTTATAATATACATATTTGTGGATATTTGAAGAAAAAAAATATATATAATATACGCCCTTATGTGTGCGGTAAACGTATTATAATTATAATAAACAATAAAATCATCAAAATATGTGTTTTTTTCCATATTTTGTATGTATAAACAAGAATTTTTAATCATTTTTTTCGTGGCCCGGGGGGAGGGGGGAGGATTTCTATCACTGATACTTCCATACGTTATAAAACAAAAAAAAAAGAAGAAGAAAGAATACAAAACAATACGTTTGATGCTTTTATAACAAAAAAAAAAAGAAGAAGAAAAAAAAACTTGGAAAAGAAGAAAAAAAAGAAGACAAAGTCCTTCGATTGCATAATGCGATTCTATTAACTCACTCTGAAACTAACAAGTTTAAATTAAATAATAATAATGATAATAGTGACATTGATTTGAAGAAAAAAGAAAATTGAATACAGAGAGAAAGAAAAAAAAGAAACAAATCACTTGATAATAAAAGAATAAGAATATTAAAGAAAGAAAGAGAGTAAATTAATTAATGAACGACAACAAAACAAAAACAAAAACTATGGTATTTATTAGGGAATAAACCGGCTACTACTCTAGGGATTGTCTGTTGTCTGCGAGTGTGTGTTTGCGAGGGTAGATTAATTGAAAAAAAAAATGAATAATGATTACTAAACTACATAATAATATCGTTCCACGAATTTATTGTAGTACTCGTAATAATGAGCAAGAGTATGTTGTGTCTGTCCACGTTCTTGAGGGACTGTTTACTATTTTTATAAGCGAAGGTGTATGTATGCTTTTTTGTTCGGCTTAAATTATATGAAAAAAAAAAAAAACCAATAATAATTATAATAACAAATCACCAAATTATTATTTTTCTCTTGATTCCACCAACCCCCCACCCACTCAACCCCTCAGAAATAATTGTAAAACTATGTGAAAATTAATCGATCGAAAGTTGAAATGAAAAAGAAAGGAAGTAAAAAAAAAAAAGACTTTGTGTATCGAGAAAAGGATAAAAAAAAAAAATCAAACTAATACGAATCAAGTATATATAGTCTCTAAGAATTAAAAACGTTTGTTGAGAAAAAGAAAGAAAGAAAGAAAAAAAATTGTAATTTTCATTCAATATTTTTACGATTTATGCGTTTTTTTTTCTACTTTTGTTTGTTTTACAATTTCGTTCAAATTTTCATGAGAGAGCGAATTGCGAGTGAAGAAGTTATTACCTGTGAAATGGAGTGAATAAAATAAAATAAAAAATGAATGAATAAATCCAACAATGACACTAATTATAGTCTATTATCTCATCTCCCTTCCGCATATCGAATTCCCTGACGTTTCCCAGTTTTTTCAAATTTCAGATTTCCCGGGAATTCTCGAACCCAATTTACTCAGGCTACAGAATTTTTTTAACACGAATTCTTTACAACTTGAACAACAACAAAAATTTTTCGTTGATAAATAAAATTGGTAATTTTTCCTGTAATTTTTATTTTACTAGCTGCAGGTGATCAGGATAAGAGCCTGAATTTTCCTGATTGCTAGACACCCTGGAGTTTTTTTTATAAATGATGAAAGGTTCTTTGAATAATTATCATTCTGAACTTAATTTTATTAATTGTAATAATAACGACGATAATATATATCTACAGGTATACTACTTACGTTAAAATACGTCTATTACACTAATATAAGGAAGAGAATATAGTAAAAAGATATGGAAAAAGAAAACTATCGCCTGGAGTTTTCAGTGTTTAAACTGCATTTCGGATATACAATAATCAAACACCGTACAATGTATTCAATTTTTTAATCCTGAAACTACGATATTCATTGATTCGTCGATCTTCCAGATTATAAGAGAAATACATTTTTTTTTTCTTTTAATGTTATTTTATTTTCGTTTATCATGACTAAAAGCAGCGAAGACTAGAAGGCAATTTTTTATCAATAAAATGACGACGTGGCTCTCCACAGGATTCTTTGCCTTCCAGTAAATAATCATCATCGTAAACTATAAGTATAAATGTGTAATGATACTCTTCAAAAGTGTGTGAATGTGTTGTTCTTTTTCTTTCTATGAAATATTTTCATTTGTACGACACTTGTTTTTTCTTTGTTTTTTTACTTCTTGTCTTATCAGGCATCGATAGATATCATTTAATTCGCTTTCTTCTCGCGACTCTTCTTTCCCTCCGTTAACGAAATCCGTTCCGTCTCGGTCAGTGCTGGCAATATGTTTGTTATAACTCCGGTTCCTAGAGTTATGCTGCCGTCACGTATCGTGAATCTCTGTCCCTTCTCGCACACCATCGGCTTGAACAACTTCAGGAGAAGCCTATCGACAATACAAACAGATATTTTAATTACAATCCATCAAGTTATTCATCAGGATTCATTCAATTCAAAATTTATATAAATAGAATTAATGAAATCGATCACATGAATGAAATGAGATGAATAAAATGAACAAAATTATGAAATAGAATGAAATGGAATGAATAAAAGTTCTAGAATGAATAAAATGAAGAAAATGAATGAAGTGAATGAAGTAAAATCAACAGAATGAACAAAATGAATGAAGTAAGAACAAAATGAAGAGAATGAATAAAATTAAATTAAATGAATAAAGTACAGTCATTAAAGTGAATTAAATAAAATAAACAAAATGAACAAAATGAATGAAGTAAGAACAAAATAAACAAAATGAAGAGAATGAATAAAATTAAATGAATAAAGTACAGTCATTAAAGTGAATTAAATGAAATGAACAAAATGAACAAAA
>JAFFZH010015212.1:0-18357 GCA_018420115.1 Euura saliciscinereae | reverse complement strand
TCGGTTCTGCGTGGGTGAATATGAGATACTTTATTATTCCCCCGTTTGAATAGAAGAGACCGCGTGGTTAATTTATGTTACATCGTTACACGAGCTGCTTGCTCTAACGAATCTCTTTATAATTGATAGAGTCGATGATAATAGTATATTGTGTGACAAGTGCGGAAAGAAGGCGATATCCGATGAGTGTGAAGTTTGCAACACGAGCGAAGGCGAGCAGCCAGCGTTCATACGAGTCTAGTGTCGTTCACTCACGAGCCGCAGGCGAGTGCGGGATGACACGAGACGAGTGTGAATGCTGTGCGAGCCGAGCGAGTGATTCAAACTTCACACGAGGCAGATGTCGCCTATCCGCACTTATCGCACACCATATTTTTTATAACTCCTGCGGGAAAGCTTGATTTGAGATGCAGACGAATAATATCTGACAGCTGAGCAAATGGCCGACCATAACCAA
Organism: Euura saliciscinereae; assembly: GCA_018420115.1. Taxonomy (NCBI): domain Eukaryota; kingdom Metazoa; phylum Arthropoda; class Insecta; order Hymenoptera; family Tenthredinidae; genus Euura; species Euura saliciscinereae. The sequence continues at coordinate 17,900 of JAFFZH010015212.1, read as the reverse complement.
CCCGAAGTTAGGCGATAATCTAGGTTGACACATCGCTGCCGCCTGGGGGCGCCACGTCGCGGACGCTTGGACGTCGCCACCGACCGATGGCGCTACTGAACTACTGACTTATTTCAAAGTGCGCGTGCGTGATAGTGAAGAAACGTAGATTGCTTGAAGTGCGCATGCCTGTTAGTGAAATATTGACGATAATGCACGATGTGCGCATGCCTGTTAGTGAAATAATGACGATAATGCACGATGTGCGCCTGCGCGATAGTGAAGAAATATTACGTGTTTTCACTCATCTGAAAAGGGGCCCTTTCCAAACCAGACACAGGCATCGAAAATCAAGCTTTCCACGCAGGTGTTATAAAATAGTATATTGTGCATCAAGTGCGGGAAGTTGGCGATTCCGGACGAGTGTGAGGTATGCCGGACGAGCCGAAGGCGAGTTAGGAATCGCCAACCCGCACGAGATCCACATCCTGTTTTTTGTATAAAACCTGATATGGAAAGTCTGACTTCGCGGACTGTGGAGAATGTGCGAGATAGCTGATCCTCTTACCGACCGAGGACAGTGCCGGAATGTCCACATTCCGGCACTGCTCTCGGCCGGTAAGGGAATCAGCCATTTCGCGCACCCTCTACAGTGCGCGGAGTCGAACTTCCCATGCAGGTGTTACGAAAAATGGTTATTCAGACAGTTTTGTAACCGTTATCGAATTCAACGAGATTACGAACGAACATGAGAAGGAAACACCCCGCTCACCACGACTTGTGGTCAGCCGATAAATAATTCCAGAAAAAATGCTGTTGATGCAGATTAACACTGGTTCTTGTGTACTTCGAATTCCGTTTTTTTTATATCTTATCATACAGATAACGTGCACGCGTGAATATGAGCAGATAACTCTTGTCCTCTGAGGCAGAAAAAAAATGATACTGCATTCACTGAAATTTTATTGCAAAATGTACAATAGCATCTAGTATTTTAGGGGCAAACGAGCCCCAACCATAAGTATTCCTATGATTATAGGACATTATACTATTTGCCTAGCAATAATTGCTATAGACTATTGTAATTCTTCACATATTCGAATTTATCGGACGAGGCGAACCAAATTAATTAATTATTGGTACCCACCAAGGAGAGATTCTTCCTCTATTTGAGCGTGCAAACCTTGGTGGGACCGAAAAAAACCTATAGAAAAATCTAATTTTCATTTTTAATTATATATAATGAATATTGTAATCCTTGCTTCACAGGATCATATTGATACATTCATGTATAGCAAGAATTACAATAGTCTATAGCAATTATTGCTAGGGAAATAGTATAATGTTCTATAACTACAGGAATACTTATGGTTGTACCTCGTTTGCCCCTAAAATACTATATTTTATTGTACCTATACTATATATGCTATTATACTTTTTGCAATAAAATTTCTTTCAGTGTAGATTGAAGATCACGATAAACAGGACTTTTATATGCACGCAGTCATCAAGGATGTCGTTTCGTATCGATTGTAAAACATGAGCTCTAAAACGGATATGTGTAACCGCAACTATCCGTAACATATCCCACAGATTTGATAATAGTCAAATTGATCGAGTGATGAAATAATCGAGATTAGACTACAGTCTGTCATAATTAGGATGAAATTCGATCATCCATCATCCGTTTCATATTTCTAATCAGCAGATATTGAATTGAAGCTGAAAACCTTCGCTGCTGATTAATCCTTCCTGTATCAACAGACGATCTTGTTTTTATCCACTGGATATCGTTGTCAGTTCGGAAATATCCGGATGACTCAATTCTTCCAGACTGCTTTCAGGTCTGTTAATTTTCACCATGGCGTCTCTTCGCCCGCCTGCAAGAGGAGAAAAAGAAGAAAAAGGATGGGAGGCGGTGCTGCGGTGCGGGTGTCCTGATGAGTCATCCGCGTTAGGTTAACTCAATATCTATATCTAATGCGGGTGAGGCTGTACAAAACGCGATCAATACTGTCAAGAATCTGTGAAGTCAACAGAATCGCGAATGCTCGTAGAGTGGCATATAAATTCAGAATTATAATTATCAGAATCCCCCATCGATTTCCGTCATACAAATCATCATCCAATGAAATGGTATATCGCGTCACAAGTGCGGAAAGTACCCGATATCCGTTGTGTGTGAAGTCAGCGGCGCGAGTCACGTGTCACACGTCACGCAATTTTTTTATTTTTTTTTTGTCATTCCTGCGATGAAAAGTTTGATTTTTTAAGTGTGTAGGAGAGACTCTTACACTCGTGTCTCATAGTTTTTTTCCTTAAGCCAGAAAAATGCGACAATTGTTCAACGTTATCGAGCTCGAACGTTTTGTTTGGTTGCAATGGACTGCACTCATGATAACGAGTACTCGACGGTAAACGCGATACTTATCGGTCGTTATAGAGACCAGATAGGAAATAAAAGAATGCACTCGAGAACAACGCAATCGTCAGATCAATTATTTACATGCTTTGATGACATTTGATGAAAAGACATCAGTCGAAGAGATTTGAAGATGAGGGAAACCAAGTTGTTTCCCTTTTCCCGGAAAATTTGATTCAGAAATTCCTGACGCAATTCTGATTTTCTTCGTTCCGGTACTCGTGCACCGATAGAACGGATACAGATAATAGAAAATTCCAGGAGCTGTTATTTTATCTCGTTCGAGAACGCAAGCTTGTGTCACTTGTGGTTCTCAAGAACGTGATAATAAGCAATGGCTTTTTATATCCGGTGGCATTGTGGCTTTTACCCAGAACTATTTGTCAAATCAATCATAGGGACAACCACATCGCTGGAATAAATTTTACTCAATACTTTTTCTATCGTTACAAAAATCGAAATGAACTCCTTGGAAGCTTTTCTAGACAGGAAAAATATTGCTTTTCAGATCATGTATTTTGTGTCAATTTCAAAATTTCTTATATGCCTACTGTATAAAAAAAAGTGTTAAACGTGGGAACTGGCTCAATTCCGGACAGAATGTTGGACCAGAAATTCTCCTAGAATATTAATTATATCATCACAATTGACGCAAATGAGCCGTTCATCAGTTAGAAGAAGGGAACATGAACACTTGGTTTTCCGTATTCCGTATTTATCAAGAAATTGAGACAGTTACGGTGATTACATTATATTTGCAAGACGTTAATCGAGCGGACGACTTATTTTGCGTTGATTGTGACAAACTACCCCAAGAATAATCTATTTGTAGAATTATTCAACCCTTCGTTGTCACATTTGATCACCCGGATTGAATTGACCCAGTAGATTAACCTGATCGGGTTATCGTGGGTCGCTGGAGAGCCGAGCCATTTTTCGTTTGTCCGATTTCTCAGAATCCAAGTATGTGTTTATGCCGAAAAATAAAATATTTGTTTGAATTTTTTTGCAATCTTCATGGTGTGTCTTTAGAGTAGAAGTATTCAAGAGTGTTCAGAAATTTTATCAGATTAAAGTAGCCGCGTTACTTATTCTCAGTTATATCAAGAATTTTCAGAATTTCCTGCGGAAGTGCGCTCTTATCTTGTTTTTCCTGCCCGTTATGCGTAGGCATTGATATCAGTGAAAATGTGTAATGCCGCTACTTTCTGGATAAAGACTGACTAGAGCATGCTCTTAAACGGCTAGCGCACGAAAAGAAATCTTGGTAGCCACTTTGAAAATTCTAGAACAAGTAGCAATCTTCGATTTTTTACAAATTTAATGTCTACATGTTCAAAAATAATCGCAGAACTATCAATGATAAAAATATACGCTTTTTAAATAAAAAATTTACTAATTTTGATAATTTTTCATCAAAATAATGGACAATACTTTGAGGAAAAAAATAGTTTGCTACTGTAAGTTCCAGAAAAATGTCATAGAAGGGTCATAATGACAATTTATTGTGTGTCGCGTAGACTTTCTGGAACAAAAAAATTCCTACATACGTTCTGCTGTTTGTATGATTCGTGTACACATACTGATTGTGAGAGCGATATAACGGTACTACGAAAGAGCAAAAGTTTGATTTGTAAATAGACCGCGAGGCGTGCAAAGGCCGATCAACGCGTGTCGCATGGCGTGTAATCGAAGCGAACCGATATCTTCAGCGTATTCATATCCAAATTTGGCTGAACAACGAGATAAAAAAATATATCTAAAAATTTTACTGACAGGTTAGATTAGACGAGCCGGTGTTCGCAGAAGCCAGGCAATCTATTACGTCACCTGAGCGATAATAAAAGCTTCTGTACACATACAGGAACCGGCACGAACAGGCGCTGCAGGCGTCACGTAGTGCAAAGAACGCACATTCCCCCCCCCCCCCCCCCCCAAAAGTTCTGCATATTTTCGTTTCGTTTTTTTGTTTCGTCTACCAGGCACCGTCTCCGTCTCGAATAATCATAGAACGAAGTGAAACGGAGAATCGTAGCTATCTGGCTGAAACCAGTTCTTCAACCGTCTCCTCGTGTGTGGGTCTCTCTTAGGTCCTGCGAGTCGTATTTTATGGCCCAGTGCCTAGGCCTCTGCAGAATTCCGGGACCGTCGAGGTCGCGATGTAACTCGGCCTGTTCTGGCCGTATCGGGTCTTACGACTCCCCGCAACAACTTCGGCACCGACCTTGGAGCTGAGATATTTGATCTTCAATCGTCGCCAAGGTCGATGGAATATAGCTATAGAGAAAAGACCGAAGAGACACTGCTTCACGATTTCATACCTACCCGTGTCGATCTTATTTCGTGGATCGAGAAAAATCGTTGACGAATTATCAGGGAATTGATTGACCTCGTCGACACGACGCACATGACAAAGCGACTCTTTCTCCTCGAGTCTGGCGCCGTTTGTCCTCGATTTGAGGAACGCATTTTTTTTGGTAGGAAATTTCACGTTCGCGTAGTGCTTGTTGTTGTTCTAGTATATATTTTGATTTGAGCCAGCGTCAGCTAAACCTGCAGACTATCATTCGCAAGTGTTCGACAATGTTTATTTATGTTTGATAGAATTATGCGCCGTTATCGTTGTACGACGAGGTACAAGACTGAGAGACGACGAACGTCAGATACGGAGAAGAAAAAAAAACATTATAATTATAACAAAGAAATACGACAACCAACAAGTGGGAAAAATTATAAGCTCGTTACAGACGAATATAATTTTGCATCCGTGAGCGCAAGAAATTCCCTGGGAGGGAGACGCGCATCTATAAATAAATTCAAACGTTGCGTAAGAGGTCCAGAAGAAAGGGAAGACCATACGAAACGATTTTAGATGCTTTGCAGAACCCGTATTGCGTTATTGAAAGCATCGATCTTATTTCGAATTGGGATCAAATATTTCAGCTGAATGGAATTTGCGTCCAAGTACCGTAATCCGAACTAACTAAATATATCACTAGAACTCGGTTTTTGTTTTGTAAATACGTTCATCGATCGCAGATTGTTCAGTTTTTAGAATTTTTTTTTTCACGATATTCACTGAATCACTTTACGGTATTTGATTGTTTTTTTTTTCTTCAAGTTTCATGAACCGAAGCTTTTTTTTTTGTCGATGTGAAGATTGAATATGTGCACACTAACCTTACGACGAGGACGTTTCGAATGGTTACTTCGTGAAAGATGTGCGCGACTGTACGGCTCTTCGTTGACTGTTGCCCCGCCTGTAGAGAACGTTGGGTAAAAACTAAATCGATCCACGTACAAGTCTCGCCATGCGCGAGTGGGAGCTACACACGAGTCGAAAGATAACCCAGGACGTCCTAGCAGCACGGAAAAAATGTCGGGTCGGCTACTCGCCCGACGAGTACGGCCGCGCGCCCAAAAACACCGAGAGTGGGGCGACCACAGCTCGAGGCGGCTGCCTTCCCAGTTCGGGAGCGCTGCGGCCCCAAACGGGCGAGCTGCCGGTCCCTCGCGGGCGCCCTGCCGTACCATAGTGGTGATGCCGCCGCACCGACGTGCGGTGGCGCTGTGCGACTATGCCATGGTGCAGCCTCCTGCCCAACATTTTTTCCGTGAGGTATTCGTTCGTAAAATTTCGATACACTGGAATTTACTATTCCAGGTCTGACATCATCCCCTCATCTTTGCGAACTATCCCTTCAAATCCGATCAGAATTCACAAATACACGTCCCAGACAGCAGAAAACTGAAAATTAGTAAAGATGACGTATGCAACAATTTTTGACGTCTAAATATTGTCCAAGTTCAAAAGATGTAATTTGGACGTCTTTGTACGACGACGATTATTAGACAACATTTAGTTATTTTCAGTTTCATGCTGTCTGGGTAATATCATACAGTCGTGGACTCTTGAATTCCGCGTTATCGCTAATATTTATTTTCACATTGACTGACTTTACTCTCAAGATGATCTTGATACAGTAGAACCTCACCTATTTGACTCGGGATCAAGCCATCTCGGTTATTTGACGAAAGTTCAAAGTAGGGAGCCCCACCATCCCAGTCTAGCAGCTGGTGCGCAGAAACGTGCGCGAATTGATGCGCGCGCAGCTTTTCACCCTATGGTGACGATAGGCCTGATAGAGGCGGGGGGTTCGTATACTTGCCTCACCTTAGGGCTAAAGACGATGTAATCGGAATAAGGAACAAGATGAAGGAGTTCTACTGTATCTACATTCATCCTAGCCACGAAATATTTCCCTGTTATTTTTTTTTTCCTGCAGAGTTCTCAGAATCTGATAAACCCGCGCTATTGAATTTCAATACCAGATTGATCGTTTGGTACAGTGAATCTATGTTGTATCTCGCATCGTTCAAGACGTCTGCGTGCAATATCTCGTTATATTTCGTATTATATATTATTCTGTTTTCAAAGAATGAATCTCATCCGCGACCTAACCTTGAGACGGATACCGTAGCATCTGGCTTGTATCTTGTGTTAGCGTATTAAAGCGATGGCGCCGAATCAAATTACGTCACCTTCACCTTTTTTTACACTTGCCTGGCTTATATAGCCGACCGTCTGATACGCACAGGCAAACAAGCATCGACCGTATGCGATATACATATATCGCGTGTCTAATGGCATAAGGTCGTAAGCGCCAAAAACGCGATTTTGGTGGCAAAAGGTCGTATAATTTTTTTTTTCTCACGTTATTCGCTCCGAAAACGGTCTAAACGTATAGATCAATTGAAATTACGAGTTCGAAAAATGTAAGTGCAAAAGGTCGTAAGTTAGGCGGATACGTCGTTCTTTCATTACAATTTTTAAGGAAGATTAAAAAACAAAGTAAAAACAGAAGGTCGTTATCATACGATAGGGATAATATCCTTTATTTTTGTTACTCAAATTCACTCAATCAAAAATACAGGTTTTTTCCCGCAGGTACAGACAATAACAAACAATTAACTGTATAATATATTCACTAAATTAATTATCAAGGAAGAATCTTGTGGAAGATAAGAAAAAAAAGTCATGAATAATCCTTGCAGCAGTTCTTCTGCAGCAGAAGAAGAGAAAAGATCTCAAAACCTGAGTAGAAACACACAAAAAGAAATTGTATTCTGTGAATTTTTTTTTTTGTATTTTTGTACATCAAAGATAACCTCGCGACAAATTTGTTCTCATAATATACATAATTAGCTTAATTGCGGAGCGGAAGCTCGCGTCCGTAGGAGTGGCTCGATATTTATGTACATTTTTATATAAAAATAGAAATAATTAATTGCCACCATAAAACGATCGTTTCCGGTATTTTCAGATTCCCAATATTAAATCTCTCTCATCATTCGCTCGCTGATTGTAATCGGAAAAAATAATAAATTTGTCTAAATTATAAATCGTTCCAAGAAACGTAGGTATTTCCAAAACCGGTCACATGGTATTCCCACTCTGTTCCATGTGATTCTTACTCATTAACGACGAGTGCACATGTACTCAGATAAACTTGTGCGTTAACACAAGTATTCAAGACCAGAGTACATTTCTATTCGAGAAGCGGTGGCTTCGTAAACGAGTGATGTATAAATATAAATATATAGATAAAGATACTCTGCTCGATGATGACCTTTACAGTAATCAAAAAGACTATATTCGATGCTTGATTTTAGATCCTAGTAATCATTACACTCGACGTTGTACATACTTTAGAAAGTAAAAACACAATTAATAAAATAGAAATAGTTTTGTTTTTCTCCAAACACGACGCTATATGGCTAGTTATTATCCTGACTACTGATCACCGAAGAGATATAAATAATTGATGGAATAAAAATCTAGATGACGCTTTTTTTTTGTTTTTGATATAAAAATGTTTGTGTACAATAATATTCCTTGCAATTACCGATGTCAACTGACCTCTCGTCAAATATTGAAACAACAAACTGAGACTAATAAGTCATTAAACAAAATTGATGATGATTAAATAAAAAATTGTATAGTCATAATGGTTATAGACTAGTTACAGACAGAGGCACTCCTTGAAGTTGATTAAAAGACAAAAAAAAAAGAATCTAGAGTTGGGGATTGTAGACTCCAATGAAGGTGTTACACTTGCTGCAATAGTGGTTCGTGCAGAGGCAGGCATCGACGCAATAGACGCAAGGCGCGCAACACCAGCATCTGAAAATCGACATTTGTTCAATGTACATTTTATTTTTTATGAAAAATCGATGTCAGATACACGATTTCTAATTACCCCAGTAGACAGAGGACGAGGGCCATCAAGTGTGTCCTGGTTCCAGCCCCCTTTTCTGCCCTCGTGAGACTAGTCTCGTTGCATACGTGGCAGGTCACTCCGCAGGGGTCAGGTCCCAACCTCGGGGCCGAGGCGAAGACGTGGACAGACGTACCTGCGGATTACAATAATTGATTTTAGGAAAAGTAATTAACGATGATGAAGGAACGACCCTAAAATCAGTTAATTGCCACAGCTATGCGTCATTGATTAGGTTTTGCCTGTTGTATCGAGAATTTTGATCATTAGATCGTTACCAAAATGCATTCCTGGTAAATATATTATTTGCACGTAGGCTGTATTGACTCATGTGGTGCAAACGGCACGAACAACACTACGAAATCTGTCCAGAAGCTGTTATCGACAATTTATTATTCTGTTGCTGCGGAGTAAATTCTGATCTGTACATGTGTAACAAGTTTCTCTTTTCTCGTTTCAAAATGAGACTGGGTCTAGTGTCACAGGCCGTGGAAGAAAGAGGAAAATTATATAGCTTACTCCGAGTCAGTAAATGAATATGCTTTCAGGATTTTATTAATCACTTTTCGAGCAAACTTTGCAAATGGCGGGATAAAAAAAATCACGCGATAAGATAACGTTATCTTGTCAATATGGAGCGTGTTGTACATTTTTCAAGGCTGCAAGACCATATTTTTTCAAAATTATATCACTGCCAACGTGTATTTGATCAGAATATTAATTGTTGATGATGAAGTCTGAATGAGAATATCACATTTTTTTAGAATCACTAGAATCATTTATTTTTCATGTTTCACAGAAATAAGAATCTTTAGCATATCTCGTAAAATAGTTTTTTCTTCTACTTTAATCTCATCATTGTGATGAGATTGTGAATTTTGAAGAAAAAGAGAAAAAATTTAGTAAATACCTGGGTGGCTAGTCACCGGTTGTGCCGGCGTATAGGCGATACCACCACCTGGCTGAATGATCGGTTCAGTGGTTGGGTTGTACGGTGACGAATTTTCGGAATGATGCATAGCTTCTTTCACCCTGGTCTAAAATCTACCTAGTTTCACTAATAAATTCAAATTCAAATTCAAATTTTTCGAAACTTCTGGATTCTGTCGTATCCAATGAAGGCAACACACCCCAGTATCACTTATCTGAACTAAATACAATATCAACTACAACAGAAACTGGCGCCAGTCGGCCGGAGACACACTCGAGGCACGCGGTGGATTGGATAGGAGTCAGCATGGCCGGCAGACAGGTGGGAGATCGGGGAGGGGGGAGAGAAAAGGATAGAGGATAACGACTGAGAGCGTGAGAGAGGGGAGTAGACGAGAGTGGGGAAAATTAATCTCGTCATATATATATAACCTCTGAGCTTTGAGCTTCGAGAGATTGCGTATAATTATTTTGTTTTGGAGAAAAAAAAAACTAGATTCTCGATCATATCTTCTGTTATCTAGGTGCCGAAGGTCGAGTTTCGATATAGTTTCTGTGGTATCACAGTTTGAATTAAAGGGGGACGCCCATTTGAATTTTTTTGAAAAAATCGTGTTTTTTTATTTTTTTTTTATTTCACGAATCGATAGTTCTTCAACAATATTCTGTGAAAATTTTGTTGCGATATTATGAATACCTACTTTCGAGCAGGTATAACACCGCGGGTCGGGAGATTATAGAAGCAGATGTTTCCTCGAGTATACAATTATCTGTGTGTATGTGCGTATACTGATGATTGGCAACGGTTTAGCTAGCGGAATAGCTTGAGATTTTGATTTTTTTTTGCCCGAAACTTTAAACGCGATTTACTCGAAACTACATTTTCACAATTTGCAAAAAAAAAAAAAAAAAATCATCTGATTAATGTTAACCAAATTTTTTTAGACACATGATTGCAAACCCTCGTCGATAAACCTCCATTATCAACAAAGAAAAAAATTCACAATCATTTTTTGCATAAAAATGTTCGGTAAAAATTCGATCTTTTTTCTCAAAGTGCCGCCATTATAACAATATTTACCTTTTTAAACTTTTTTTTTGGTTTATCGACATCGTACTTTCATATAGAATGTAATGGTTTTTGAATTTTTTGTTTCGGATGAAAAACAAAAAAACTTGATATCACGGGAAGAATTCGTTCAGCAACGATTGGTTCCAGGCTGCTGATGAATACTTATTTTTGATTAAAAAAAATGTTATTCAAGTCTTCGAATATACAATAAAATAGCCTCCAAAGTTGAAAACGATTGGTCCAATAGTTGCGTTGGAAAAAAATCCCGAAATTCGTCGTCATGTTCGACCATTTAAATGGGCCTCCCTCCTTAAGATTGAGATCATGTTCAGAGAGCGTGCGAGGTCTCCTCGTTTCTCATTGGTTTGTCAAATAAGGCGGAAAGGTTAAACAATTCGAGAGTCTTCCGGCCTCCGGAAGTTCGAACCGGAAGTGAGTCATTATAGAACGTCAAACTATGCCTCGAGAGCCATGGTGGTAATTTTAATTACGGTTCAAAGTATTTTGCAGTCTTCATTAGACGTTAGAATTACCCACATGAGTGGTAAGCGATGGATGTAACGAAAAACCAATTATGTACAATTCTTGTTTTAAGCAGGTTGGGGATGGAGAGGCGCCACATAATGTCTGCGAATCGGAGTAGGTGGCGCCTCATATTTTACCTACAGCCCTTGTATAGCTATTTCGTCTATTGATCTTGTCTGGATTCTGGCTGGTTGCACGATCTTACACACGTGGTAAAACAAATTACGGACAACATCAGGGGCCAGATGATCCTGTAAGAATAGAATCATGTCACTACTTTGCTTATCATCAATTGCGATTCATGTGATTTTGCCTTGAATATATCCATTTTTGTAACACCTGCATAAAAAGTGGGGCTTTGCATATTATATGGGGTATATTTTGAAGCCCAGCTGACACTGTTTAAGAATTTCCTTTGAAAATGAAAAATGGAACTCACATCATGTCACACAAAGCTTTCACAGCCTCAGAGATCGAGGGTTCTTCATCCCTCGTTTTTGGTCCACGATAGGGGACGACTTGATCCATCCTCTCATCTGATGGACGTCAATGTTAAAAGTGTTAATAATCTTTGATTACTCATTTATTCTTTCTACAATCATCAATGTCAACCTGGAAGAGTTCTCTGAAGAGAAGTTGGAGGATGAAGCTTTCGCTTTGCAAAAGACTTTTGGGTTGTGTGAATTCGCGGTTCATCCTCAATTTCCATTTCATCAATTGCTTCTCGTGACGACGTGATCACTTATTGGACATATTTTCAAAGAATATTGAATGAATACAAAAAATTTAGAAAACAGATCTCAACTATAGCTTTCCACGGTGTTCATCAAGCAATGTTTTACCGCGGACTGACACATGCGAATTTCGCACCGGGAAGAGATAAGGACATTGATTATGTCATTAGTACGTTGGTGCTGATCATAAGCGATGAATCATTATAGAGATCCTTTTCTAATCTGTCATTGGGTCTTGTTATCAAATCGAATTCAAAATTCTGGGGACTCTAAGTCATGTTCATATCATAGATTATATTTTTATACCGTTAAGCCAGGATCGATGTCATCAATTCTATGATAAGAATGCAGTCAAGTTATCAAGACTGGAATTGGAGTGTTTCCTAAATTTAATTTGAGTGCAGATTGACTCAAGGAAATAACCAACGACTGGTATCTCAGTGGTAGAGACGAAATCGTTACGAGTTCGAACAGCATACATAAAAGTTTATTCATAAAAGGACCAAGTAGGTCAGAATTCCTTGACGACAAATATTTGTGTATTCGTAAAATTGATGAGAAACGTGTCTATAATCTCGGGGCTATAATATAACGTGCAAAAGTCAGTCATTTTGTCCCTAATCTTATCAAACTTTGATCAGGGTTATCTCATTTTTCAAACCAAGTCTTTCAACCGGTTAGCAACGCCATTACGTAAAATTGGCATACGTTGGTTCACGTATACTTGTTTCACTGTGTCATTGAATTCACGAGTCTAATTTTCGTTTATTTCCAGGTTGCGAGGTTTGATAGAATTTTATTTACAGTATCAATACAACAAGGTTTCGTTCTTCTTATCTTAAGAATTCATTATTATCTCTTAGCAGTTGATTAGGTGCTGCTGCGCCCGCGCACGCGCACCCGATACTCATATTTCCAATAATACCACACATCATATCCGCAAACTCGTTGATGTCATAATCATGAAAGTGCGCACAAAGTCGAGGCTCAAATTACCATGGGGTATATCCACTTTTACACTTTCCTCAAGTTATTTTCCTCAACATTATTACATTCCAAGAGTCTGCTGAACCTAATTGCGCCGCAACGCTGCCTACCACTTTTTCTTTGTTCCCTCGATTTCGATTTTTAAAAACAACAACACAAATCGAACGGTGAGCAGCTCAGGCAACATCTGAAATTCAAAGATACTCGAATCAGTTCCACGTATCAAATTCAGCAAAATAAAATCATCTCACCCAAGACAGCATCCGCAGCAAAGAGCTTGCCCTGCAGTAATACCTGACGATTGTTGCTCCTGCTGAGCCGGTACCACGTAGACCGTAGTGCCTGAAGATCAAAAATCGCGATCAATCCATGTGATAAATCGGCGAAGATCCGATCCTCTTACCTGGGGGCGGCTGCTGCATCACTGGCGGAGGTCCGTACGGTGGTGGAGGACCGTACATCCCCTGTGGAGGATATGGCTGCTGACCGTAATGTGCGTTGTGATGTTGATCATGATGCGATGGGTACATTTTTACGTCGGTATCCAATTGATGTACTCGTTAGATGTAACCGACTCAGTGTTTAAACGCGGACTGGTATCGCGATGTAAACGACACCAGCAAGATATACGTCAGGCGAGAAAAAGTACAGGTGACGCACAACGGTGAATTGGACTGAGCTGTTGTTATCTCGCTCTATTATCGATGTTCTTCATTACCGTTACGTGATCAGTGTGTGCAGTTCTTTTTTTTTTCTTTCAAACATCAGTAAATTTCGCTCAAGGTCTATATCCTCGTGTGAAAAATTTTCTCAGCTACTTGAATTCATGTTTTTCCCCAAAATCCTCGGATTTTCTGTGTGTGACGTCGAGGTATCAACGAGTATGATGCTATAAAGTGAAGAGTTTATGCGTTCAAACGAAAAGCGTGTCGTGAGTGGTGCTTTTAGGTCTGAAATAAGCTGGATAAGATTATGTCTCAACGTAAATTAGTAGTCGCCCACCACTCGCTTTGCGTTGTGTTTTATAATAAAATTCAAAGCTGGCCTACTTTAAGTCGCATCACACGCATCTGGTCGGTTTCGAAATGAGAACATATACGTATATAATAACGATGGAGCAGTTTTTACATTTTTAGGCTAACATCGCACACGATTTTGGAGACAATCTTTTTTAGATGATAAGTAGCGGAAGGTGATTAGATGAGGAGCAATTAGCCATGCAATGTGTACTTTGAGTCATCTAGCGAATTATGTTTATTATCGCTGGAAACAGATAAGCGAGTAATAATCAAAATTCTACAGCAGGGTTACAAAGTTTGTGTGAACATCAGGTTGAGGATTTAATTTATACCCATGCATAAGGTGACAATTGCAGCTTTAAAACCTATAATAATATTACTTCCCGTGTCTTCATGTCACGATTTCATGTAATCGATGACGTAATGAATTATACGCGGTACGATATTTTCCTTCTTTTTATTATTGGAAACAAATTTCCCGCTAGTAAGTTGATAAATACGTTCCCTGGTAGGCGTTGCAGCGAGTACAGTAGTGGTCGGCATTCATGCAACACCCCATGCAATATACGAGCGGTGCGCAGGGCCAGAAACTGAAAAAATAATATTAGAATGGCATCATTCCTCAAATATTAGGTATTGAATATTGAATATTGAATAATAGAGAAATAAAGTTACTTTCAACGCCTAGAACTTAAAACTAACTTCATTCGTACTCTGCACATGCTCACTTGCATACAATTTGTCTTGAATTCGACAACAGGCGTCAGAAAGTGACTTTTTGATGCCTGTGCCGTTAAAATAACAGTACGAACTTACCCGATCAAACACAGGGCTAAAGCACAAAGATGGGCTCTTGGGCTTCGCTGCAGTACGACTTTGCTTGTGACTCTTTGCCCGCAGGCATTGCACACAATGGCTGTTGGATTTGGTCCAAGAAGTGGAGACGTCGTGACGATGTGAACGGTTGTCCCTAATCAGACGATTCATCAAATTATCTCTTGCTCTCTTATATTTGTTTCAATTTTTCATCGATATAAAATACCTGGTTGCTGGGTAATGACAGGTGCTGGAACGAATGCCACTGACGTTCCATGATGCTGAGAATATGATGTAGTGTGTGTGGCTTGCACGTGGGTAACCGAAGTTTTTGGTACCGAATCCTGGGCAGAAGCCACCTCTGAGTAAGGTGGTGGCAGGCGGTTGGTTCCGGGTTGCGAATTCGATGCAGTTTCCATATTCTTCGTTATTACTGGTTTTTCTTTTTTGTTTGTCTTCTGTCTTTCCATCCGGACCACTTTTCCGTCTACAGAGGACTTGGCACAGTGTGCGAGGCTTGGACACCGAGTTTTGACCACGAACTGAATCCGCGATCGCTTCATTATCAGCTTTAAGGATTGACAGCCTTATCTATGATAAAGCTTCGGAATATGTTTGCCCATCATTCGTCTACCTTTCATACTAACAACGATCCATATTATTTCAGAAGCAACTATGACAACGTTTGTGTTTTACAGCCAACAAGAAATCGGGCTAGTCGCCTAATGTTGACAATATATGCGAAAATCTTACATGGCACACTTTTTGACCTCATTTTTTTTTCCTAAATCGATTAGAAGAAATGGAAATAATAATGTCTGTTTCTGTTACTGTCAAAACTAACACGGCTAAAATCTTCATTGTTGTCAGAATCGTGAATTTCTTGTAATATTTCTAATTCAACAGACATTATTCAGCCACGCATTGTAAATAATGAATAAACTTGAACTAGACTGACTGATTCAGTTAATATATCGAGTTAATCCTAGCTCCAAGCGATGTCTGTGCCCGATGGTTGATCTGATCAGATTGATTAAATTGATTATGCTTTTGCTACGTCCCATCAGTCATCGGTAAGCTGCACCACGTTGTTATGATAGGTTGAACGATTTTGAATCAATGCTTTTTACAAGCCTGCGATTACGCGCAAAGAGAAGACAAAAATATCCATCACACAAAAATTAACACTTGGATAGCTCGAAAGAATGAGAAATACGTCTAGGATTGCCGCGAATTTGACGTAATTTCTTCGCGAACTGCGACTAGCTTTATCATGTTCGAAAATCAGGAACCATTAAAGAAGAGAAAAGAAAAACAATTCTGTTGAAATCCTCACTGCTAACTGATATAATGGATCGAATTTAGTTATCAGATAAATTAGTCGACAATGAATCTGATTCATTGACTGATTTGACGTGACGGAATGTCTGTCATGCATGAACGGTTTGAATATCATAGATATCATATACATAGACGATGCATTTGTATAGGTTCATCATGAGATGGTGATTCATACCGAGGTCTTTCCTGACTTTCGTCATGGTTGATAAGCTCGGGATATGAATCTAGAATCTTTACTATTCTCAATGAACGAGTGACGAGTGATCAGCGATAATATCAAAGTGCTCAGAATGAGAGTAGATGAATAACCGAGTTATTTGTCCATCCTCGTTGACACACTTGGACTTTGCCGTTTGCATTACCTTCACGCAAGAAATTCTACGCAGTTGAAACCTCATACAGCGTTCATTCAAGCTGGGTATCCTCATACGCCCTACTATTATGTCTCAGAGCACGTTCCGAGTGCAGTGGGAAGAAATGCCCGCAATGTCACTCTGCGAAGCACGTGACGGTAGTAATTGGAATAATGCTGTTGACTTTGTAAGGTGACTTACAAGCTCTCTACAGGGTGAATTCCTAACGACTCGTTGATCTCAAGTTGGCTAGAATCGTGAAACAAGCTTTCAGACATTTCTGAACCAATTAAAGTGTTCTAATGCTCATTTTTCGATTCTAGCCAAATCAACGAGTGATCGTTAGGAATTCACCCTGTATATTCTCAAAACACTGTGACAAGTGATTTTTCTTCATTCGTTCAATGTTTCACGCGAGCTTCAGAACATTACATGGATATGCAGATTACCTATGTCTACATCTACAACTCTCAAGAACAGAACCGTGACTATTTTTTCTAGTTTTTTTTTTTTTTTACTTTCAAGTTGACAAGAATTGATCACCGCTCTGATACCATCATAGGGTTCACAGTTTATCTAGAAATGAAAGCGAAAATTGCAGTTGCATCACGAGCTTTCAGTAAAATGTTAGTCAAAGGTTTCGTCATTTATCTATCATTCTTCACATCCTTGATGAAACTACTTTTCAACCATAATAATTAACAATCTGTTCTGTTCATGGCGTAGAATATCTGAGAGTCGAGAGCTTGCACGTGGAAATATTGTGATTCCTGAAAAAATTCAGGAATTGAAAAATTCCTTCGTTACCGACTGTCAATAATATCTAGATGTACTTAACGATCGTCGGTAAAATGTTACTTACCGGTCGTCACAAACGTTCACCTTATCGACCGGAGCAATATCGTCCTTACCGATCGTCGGTAATATCTACAAATTCATGAAGTCTTAGTTGAATGTAGATAAAATGGACCTGGCCCTGAACAGGTATAGAACACTTTCGGATTAGACACGGGTCCCATTGGACACGTGTGCAATAATTTTTTTTTATCGGACACGTAATTATTGGACACGTCCCGATTAGACACCAAAGTTTTCGGACACGTCACGATTGGACATAAGCTAAATATCGATCCACGAAAGTCCCTTTCGGACACGTCATTATCGGACACCAAATTTTTCGGATACGTTGCTATTGGACACCAAATTTTTCGGACACGGCGTTTTTTGGACACGTGTTTTTCGGGGAACGGGCTTTCTGGAGACGTGCGTGTTTCACAACGGAAACTTTCACGGTGTATAAGTGACCCGAACAACGAAGTAATTAACCACGAGGGCTAGGGTGAGTAATTGACGTAGGTTCATTTTAATTTTTTTTTTTTTTACAAAGTTGCACGCATAGTATGTGTGACAACGAGTTAAACTTTTTTGAGCCTATGGGCCAGTT
>JAFFZH010015211.1:90337-105308 GCA_018420115.1 Euura saliciscinereae | reverse complement strand
AAAGATGATTTAAAAGTGAAGGAAGAAGAAAAAAAAACACGAGTATAAGAAAAAAAAAAAAAAAAATAATGTGAAAAAATTAAAAAAAACAAAAAAAAAAAAAAAGAAAAGAATAGTGGATAAATTAATTAATAAGTAAATAATGATAAATAATTTTTTTGGCAATAAAATTGCCGCGATTAATAAGGTAAATGAAAAATATGATGACGTTATTTATTGTTGTATAAATAACCTTTACCGGTTGGAAAAAAAAAGGAAATCCTATACATATATGATTATATTAGTATTATTTTTGTATTATGAAATATTGAGAGATGATTACAAATTTAGACAAGTAATATACAGATTACGAGTATATGGTATAGAAGTGAAGAAATAATTTTGAACTAGTATACAGAAAAGAAGAAAAAGTAGAAGAAAATGAAGAAAAAAAAACATGAATCGTTGAAATATTAAAATCATACTATATGTATAGGATACATTATGTGGGTAATAGATCTTGGTTGAAAACCATAATTATAAACGCGGGTATGATACACTAAAATTGAAATTTGTATAATCTTAGAATTTATATAAACGAAGAAAGATTAAAAAAACACACACACACACACACACACACACACACAATATCGATAGACAAAATACGTGCACGATACACTATTTTACACAGAGATAAATAAAATATAAAGAAAAATATAATAATTATGAATTAATATACGGTTAAATTAAAGAAAATAAAAAAAGAAGCAATACGGAAGAGAGCAGACTGAGTATATATGTGTACATATGGATGTATATATATATATTGTATATACGTTTTGAATGAGTAACTGGTAGTACACCATGCGTCATTTGCTCGAATCCAGTGCACAAAAGATCGGATTTTGCGCACTCGATTCGAGCAGAGGGCGCGGTGAACGCTAGTAGCGAATTTGAACCATATACGTATACCTGTATAGAACGTGCCTTCGGTAAAATGGGAATTCACAATTTATATGTCTATAAATATACGAACGAAAAAAATAATAGAGAAAACCTACTAAATTCCGAACTATTATACAGACACATATACATTATTATTATTATTATTTTTACCATTAATAATATCAAGACGACGATGATTAGTCTCTTTTTCTCTAAATAACAAAATCATGATATTCAAATTTATAGAAAAAAAAGAAAAAAAAACAACAAATGTACTAAAACAAAACAAAATTATAATCGAGAACAAACAAAAGAAAGAAAGTCATACTGCCTAGTAATATATTATTATTATTGTTGTTATTATTATAGGTATATCATATACCATCGGGAGGTTTAGAAAAAAGTGTATTTTGTATCATATGTGTATATATATGTACATATACGTATGTATGTATGTGTATGTATATAAACAAAAAATGATTAATTATTCCGTAAGAATTATTATTATTATTATGATTATTATATTACATTGAAAACTATTATGCAAGAAAAAAAATATTGCAAAAAAAAAAAATGATGACCAAGCAATTTCTATATTCTATGACACGATCGCACAAGCACATTGATACACACACGTTACTCGGACTATAGATAAATATATATACATAAAATATTGAGCAATTGATAGTTAGTATGTAGAAAAGATGATATCACTGAGGTGGGTGCGTCAGTTATTGACAAATTCATTTTGCCAAATTGCGAATACAGAAACTTGGGGAATAGAAATGAATTACTTTCATAATCAGGCCAGTTCCAATAACTGGGACAATCACCTCACCTATTATCCTTATATTAGATAGAATTTGACTACTGTCGTGCACCAATATTGTTGTTCTTGTTGTTGTTTTTATTAAAAAAAAATTCTATATACTATTATTTTTTTTTCTTTTTATAATAAACAAAGAAAAATAACGTGTTTTTAGTTTTTTTGTTTTTGCATATTCGGGTTTCGGGGCACATCTTGCATAAATTTGTGTGTGTGTGTGTGTGTGTGTGTGCGTATATGAATCAGAAAAAAATTGAGAAAAGAAAACAACTACGATAGGGAATAATACTGAACAAATTTTTGGTCTTCTTCTCAGAAATCATGTTATAAGTTCTTCTAAGAATTATTTTATTCGCATATGTATAACGCAACAAAATTGGTGCAAAATTGAAAATTCAATCAGAGATCTAGTGTATATACACACACACATACATACATTTATATATACGTAAAGGTATATTAATAACAAAAAATGATTAAAAAATAACATATTATATAGTTTCTACTTTATCGACATTGCGATAACGATGATACGATCTTTCTTTATGCACAGTACTAGAAGATCGAAAAATAATAGGAAAGACTTGATTATCGTCGTTTCACATGTTCCACGGACGAATTAATGATAGTAATTATAGAAAGAAAAAAGAAACGTTGTCTTCCATGTAAATTTTCTTTTTCTTATCCCCCGCTTCAGATTTTTTTTTCCATACACTAACGATAAGTACACAATTTTATGTTGTAAACGATTTTCGTATGAGAGAGTGCAAACAACAAGGAAAAAAAGGAAGATCGTAGAAATTTTTTTTTTTTTTTTCTAATTTATACTCTTTTTTTTTCTTCTACCCAACTAGATATAATCACCTAGAAGACAGTATATATAAATTACTAAAATTTTTCTTTCAAAAAAGTTAATTACATCCCATCGCGCACACGTACATATACAATACATATATATATATATACATATATACACATACACACAACATATTATGCACGTAACACATGTTTTTCTTTTCTCTTCCATATACATTATAAATTATGTTATTATAATTAATATGATAATTATTAATATTATTATTATTATTGTATTAGATCCTGTTCTTACGTTGTAGTTTTTAAAATATTATCAAATAATAACTTTATATTATTATCATTATTATTATTATTAATTCTATTTTTTATTTTCTATATCATTATTAAAAGAAAATATTCTAATTTTAACTATAACAAAATAATAACAAAAAAAAACTGTAATAATATAATATGAATATATCGGGTACTAGTAAGCGTAAAAACATTTGAAGAAAAATATACAGAAATCTTATTATTATTATTATTATTATCATTACACAGTTATAAAAGAATTGTTATAAGTAAAAGTATAATTAGAATTTAAAGAAAAGAAAGTTGAAATGAAAAAAAAAAACAATAAAGAAATATAAAATATATATTAATAATAATTAACAACAATAATTGATAGTAATAAAATTATTATTATTTCCACGATGATGCAAAATACTTTATTTAGATGTTGAGATAGTAAAGGAAAGAAAAAAAAAGAAAATTATGAAAAAAATACTAATTTACAAGAAAAACAAAAACCCGCGTTACTTTCATTTTTCTTATTTATATACTATAATAATGATACTTTTATATATATTCTTTGTTAGAAGAAAAAAATACAGTGTAGAGACATTTGTCGTCTTTGTTGTCCGTAACGGTGATAATTTTCATTATCACTGATTTTGTACCTACGTAATCCGTAAGGCGATGATGATGATCGTATTACTAGTTAAATACAAAAACGTTGATATACATTTTTTTTATTAATTCTTATTATTTACCATCTTGTTGATATCTCTGGGTTTTTTTTTTTGTTTTTGTTTTTTAAGAAAAATAATTGAACTAAAAATATAAATTCGATTAGTATACGCGTACTAAAGATAATTGGGCTTTTATTACCAATTACACATATATGATACATACATACATGCATACGTACATAGCTACCTATCTGCTGTAATGGCGATAGTGTCGTTGTGTTTCATATTTTGTTTAAAACACAATCAATTACGATATCAAAATAAGTAAAATTGAAACCGATTGATTAACTGATGATAATCACGTTCTTAAATTATACAATTACCTAATTATATACGTGTGTGTGTGTGTGTAGTGTATTATGTATAATCTTTGGTGCCTGGTGCCGCAGCGGATAGAATATGCGATTATGATTATTATTATTATCATCATCATATGGATGATATGTGGATGTAGAAAAAAGAGAAATAAGAAAATTTAGAAAGAAAAAAATTAATAAAAAAAAATAAAAAATCATTATTGAATAATAATAATAATGATAATATTATTGTCCGTATATTTTTTTTCTTCTAATTATTATCTAATTGTAGTTTTCTTTGTGTAACTCATTGTGATATACATTGCAATAGTCTCTAGTATACTGTGGACCTCCCCCTCTCCCCCCCCCCCCCTTTGCCACGATAAAATAACTTTTAATTTCTTATTATTTCTTTCTTTGTTCTGTATTATTAATCGCTGTATCATTGAAAAAATATCACAATACTATGTTTCATATTAAAAGAAGAAGAAAAAAAGGATAAATGAAAAGAAAAAAAAACAGAAATATATATACATATATGAATTTATAATACTGAACAATATATTGTTTAGTTCCATACCCGTCGTAATGTACGATTAAAGATATATTTATACATAATTAATTAAACGTTTGGATTATTGTCAATCACATCATCCTACATTATCCGTTAATCGATGACCATACCGATAGGAATATTTCAGGTGATAATACGATGCATGAGTAGCTGAGAATTGAAAGAGTTCAATGATTTCCATCATCCTCAAGAAACAACGTGTCTGTTTTTTTAACGTTCTAGATCACCTCGAACATCATACCATTCCAAATTTACCTAGCGAGATTACCTTCGAGATATGCGGCGGGGACGCTTCGCCTGAGAATAGAGACGTCTTTGCGGACACTGGGGGATCGAGTTTTGTCAAGACGGAGAGAATAGTCAGCGGAGTACATTTTTTAACCGATCAAGATAACGATCAGGAACAGGAGGACCAGAGCCAGGAACTCGGGCCGAAGTCGGACGCCTGCGACGCAGAACCCGAGGTCAGGAAACAGGTTGGTGATCGAATCATCTTTTATTGATGAATTTATTTTTTATTTTTTGTTTCCGTTTGAAATGATGAGTCCAATGTCCAGAATGGAAACGTGTATTTTACAAGCTGCTGGAGTACCTCATACAAAACGATGGTTCCGTAGTCTGCAAATGGTGCGGTGAGGTTCTTCCGTCTAGGACGAGGTGGTACAGGCACAAGTACAAACTCCACGTGTCTACCCAAGTTACACAACCGGCTCCGCTGTTCAAGTGTCACAGTTGCAACGCTTACTTCAAATCTAGAAAGGGGTACATCGGGCATCTCAGCTCCAGGCATTCGGACAATGAAAATGACGAGAACAGAGAGGAGCCGGTGAACAATAAGAAGACCAGGAGAGCCTCCGACGTGAGTATTCTGCTTCAGAAGTGATCGATGCGTTGGATATTTCCAATTTACTCATCTTCTCTATCAAACTTCCAGCAGCAGATAGGAAAGGGACCGGACTGGGAACAGCAGAGGGAAAAGGAGGAAAAACTTGTCGCCGATATAATAGACAGAGTCAAACGAGAGTGCGAAGCACAGGGAGAGACGGTTACGAGGCGAGGATACTCGAGGCGGTCTACGGTCATGAACAGCTAAGACAAGGAGAGATAGATAGATTTTTGAAGATTAGATTGATCGAGGAATAATAATCGGAGTTACGATCGCATGCATTCGACGAAAGTAATGTCCTAATAATAATGAATAATCAAATTTGAAAATATAGAGAACGTGATGTGTTCCGTACCTACTACATGCTGGTAATATGCGCTTATACAAGCATATTATCATTGTGAATATATAACAAGATAGAAGAAAAAAAAACTCAGAAAGTTCCAAAATACGTTGAAAAAAATATGCCGTTAATCAATTATAAATAATATAGTAATTGATTAACGACAATGTGAAAAATAAAAATAAATAAACTGTGTCAAAGAAAAACAAACAAAACGGAATTGTTTGTAGTACTAATGTATAAAAGAGAAAGAGGGATAATATTTTTCTTTGAAATTGTTATTGTCAAATTCCGTGACGAAGGTGTGTCGATCGATTCTCTAATCCATAATCAAGGACAAAGAGTTTTTATTCCTGTATAATATTTATAAATAATAAATAATTCTATATATTTTGAAGAGAAAAAAAAAACAGCCACAAAAAAAACAAAAATGAACACAGATCAAGATAATGGAAGAGAATTATCGAACAGTTTGATTTTCACTAGGTCCTCAAGCTGTTGTAAATATATGATAAATATTTTTTAAACAAATTTCATCCAACGATTTTTTGTATTAAACGTTTCAGTTAAGGGACCTGAAAAAAAAACGAGAGAAAGAGAGAGAGAGAATTGTCGTCATCCATTTTTTCCCCAGTGCCAAATTTAACAATCTTCCGTATAACAATGAAAAAAAAAACGAGAGAAAAGAAATTTATCTTGTTGTTTTCTTCCTAATATTATGAAAAATAATATAAGACTTTATTCCATATAAAGTGAGAAAAAAAAAAAAAATTCCAAATTTAAAAAAAATAATCGTTATATCTTCATTTATTCAATTAATTATATGTATAGTCGATATATAAATGAATAAATTACCTGTGTGTAATGATTATACAGCGTACTTGAGGGAATTTAATCTGTCCATTTTTTGAAAATATTTTCATCTTTACATAAACGATAATTAGATAATCGAATAAGGAATCCTGTCACGTATATAGTGTATAAAATTTAAAAAAAGAACCCAATATATTATATATATATATATACAGATATATTTAAATGATATTATTATAATTATTAACAATATACATATATTATACGAATGAATGGATAAAGAAGTGAAAAAAAAAATTCAAGTGACAAACTAAACAAAGAAAGAAAAAAAAAAGAATTGGTATTGATAATATATGACATGATATATAATATATTCTTGAAAATCTGTATGTAAAATAATAATATTATAACACTGTGCGATGTATCTATGTTCTTCCTACGTATGTACTACTAAATTAACGCAAAAACATCTAATCCGTAATTTTTGTGATTTTAGTGTATCATAGACATTACTAGTATATAAAAAAAATTTGAAACATTCAAATAAATACTATACGGAATTGGTCAAAGTATCTACGTATAAGCTCAGAGTACTTGAAACGCGTCCAGGCACAAGCAGCAAGCTACAAGCGATTAAATTGTGTTTTTGTTATTCTTACTTCCTTGAAACATTCTGTCTAAGGAATAAAACTGTAAACAATTACTCTGAGACGTAACTATACTATAGTTACATTATTAACTCTTCCATCATTCATATAATTATTGACAAGAAAAAACCTTTTAATGCTTAAAATATTACTATAAAAATCTATTTAGGTATAACGGGATTGGAGCCGACTGCTCTTTCCAACTTTCACAGATCCATTTACAAACGAATTATCAGTTATTTTAATTTCAACAACAAAAATTTAGAAGACATATAAAAATTGTAATAGTGTATAGAAGAGAGATAGTCGGCTCAAAAAAAAAAAAAAAGAACGAGGTGTCATTCTATATAGTCTTCTGGCATGTGTGAAATTATCGAATCTCAATTGTTATATTATTCATATAATATAGTATACATAAAACTAAATATGAATGAAAGGCTGATCTCTCGGTTTAAACCCAGGTGCTTGGAATTGAGAAAATTGATATACTATAAATAAAATATCATTATTCAAACGAGTACTGTCGTATATTGTAACACATAAATCGAACCGTTTCCGTTTACTCCAATTGTTACTATTATTAATATCATTATTATTGGTATAAAGCTAGTTTGTCATCATTTGTCAAAATATTATTCGAGCATTTCATGAAACCTTCGTATTATGTGTCGATCGAATAAATATTGTGTAGCTTCTTTTTTGCTATTATCTCAATCCCGGTTATTTCTAGGGGGAAAAAAAATAATTCAAACTCGAGGCCTCATTGTCAGGCACTGAAGCGGCTAAAACCCCATGCAATAATAATAATGATAACAATAATAATAATAATATTATAACGAGATATAAACATTCTGTACAAGTAATTGAACAAGGAATAAAATCAAATTGTCAAAATCCGCCCGCAGTCTCGAATTATTAAACGTTTGAATTTTCCCGCGCTTTTATTACCCACAATCACGGTGTAAGACGATCAGGTGGTTCAACTACTCGCAAAGTGCTGTGATTATTTTAAGACAACTCCGCGAGTGTCCACCAGGTGGCACATGAGTCTAACGGGAAAGAATGGCGGCCAAATTCAAAGACAAAATCATAAACTACGGCTTGTACACGGTTAAGAATTTGTGATTTTTTTCAAACTAGTGGAAACAGTAGTTAAACATTATTGAAATGCTTTTCGCAGACGTAGTGAGACTTTTTCAGAGTCGTGCCACCTCGAGCCAATGCTTCCCTCCACTTGGTAAACAGATTCTATTCCTTCGGTACGCTGAAATTATATCAATATGGTACGCTTCATTGGTTTTCCGGCGTTCGCTATTACAATTTTTAACACAACTGTAATTCACCATTTTTCGGTTTTCATTCGACATATGAGAGGTTAATTGACACTCCGTTTCCGCTCGCGACATAAACCGCCATTACTGTTTATATTTTTACCTGTTGTATATCTATATACATTACCCCTTAGACTCGACGCCGCCTGGCGGATTCTTACGGAATTGTCTTAAAATAATCACACCCCCACCACTGAAATCCCGACTAGTTGAACCACCTGATCTTCTTACACCGTGCCCACAATCCTGTGCGCCAGCGCCATCTACCTTCACCACGCAATGCATGCCTGGGCCCTAGCTTGTCGAAGCGAAGTCACGTTGTGTGATGACGATGAGAGGTTAGAATCACGCAAGTTTGACAACGTCGTTTAAAACCGATTTTAAAGCGTTAATCTACACCGTTTATTGATCTCATCGTACCGTTACAACCGATCAAAGGTTTTTCAGTGCGGTATTGAGAGTGTCACATAAAATTACGCTCGCGACCTCATTTCCTAACCTAAATATTGAAACAACATGATACTCAGAGACACTCCGCCGTCGTCTCCCCAGATGAGGGACGAGGAGGAATTTGACGAGGATGATATGGTGTACATCGGGGACGCCGACGAGGTACTCGACGCCCTGGAAGCCGGGAGTGAGTCCGAGGACGAAATGGAAGAAGTTCCGATAAAGGACGACGCGGTTCGCGTGTTCTCCACTCACGAAGGTACGCAGAGTCAGTTTTTCGCTCGTCTTTATTTTTGACCAATCCCAATTGACGTGGCAGGTTCCGTATTCGCCGGGGACCTTAATAAGGACGGAACCCTAGCTGCGACAGGGGGAGAAGACGACAAAGCCTTCGTCTGGGAGGTTTCCTCGGGCGAGGTCATTCTCTCCTGCACGGGACACACGGACAGCGTAACCTTTGTAGAATTCAGTCCTGACGGAACTTATCTCGCTACTGCGGACATGGCTGGAGTGGTACAAGTGTGGAAAATGACCAACAAGCTTCTCGTTTGGGATTACAACGTCGGAGACATGACTGTAAGCCACACTAGGCCCTCAATACCAATAACAAGCACTTAACGCACTCAAATTTGTGATATCTGAACTCCTGAATGAACTAAATTCTCATCTTTACTGTGATTCATGTTTATCTCCTAATCCTACAATTATTTCCATTCGTTTTCAGTGGATGCGCTGGCACTCTGTCGCCAACGTTTTATTCGGTGGTGCTGCTAGCGGCGAAATATATATGTGGAAAATACCGAGCGGAGACTGCAAGATATTCCAGAGCCACGGACAACGCGTTGAGCAAGGTGTTTTGATGCCTGATGGTGAGCTAATATTGTTTACGAATGGATTGTCGTTTTGATGTGATCGTGAAATATTTCAAAACAGGCAAACGAATAGCAGTGGGATACGAAGACGGAGCTTTGAGGCTCTTCGATTTGAAATCTGGGACGGTATCGTCGACGATTTCTCCCGATTTTGGTCACACATCGACTATCACTGCCCTAGACTGCCATCCAGACAATAATCTTTTGATGTCTGGCGCCATGGACGGCAAGACAATCCTTTCCATGTCTCAGTCAGGAAAGGTAAGTCTGATCAAATCAACGATCTGAAAAATGTACAAAGAATTTCCTCAATTAAATTATCGGTTCTCTAGGTGCTCGGAATTCTTCAAGAATTGAGAGACGGGAAAGAGAACGAGAATCAACAGGCAGACGAGAAAGCTGCAGAGCCTGCTGGAAACTGGGTCGAGGCTGTTGCTTTCTGCAAGGATCCAGAGTTCCAGGTTGCCGCAACTGGAACTGTAAACGGGCAGATTTTTATCTGGGATATTTCCAAGCAGGTAGATGAGGAGTGATTCGAGCTGAGATTTTCGTCGTTATTTATTTTTGGATTTGAACATTTCTCTCCGTTATCGAAGGTTCCTCGACATGCTATGACGCAGGACAGCGGCGTGAGTAAACTTGTGTGGTACCAGAAGACTTCGATCCTCT
Source organism: Euura saliciscinereae (assembly GCA_018420115.1). Lineage (NCBI taxonomy): Eukaryota > Metazoa > Arthropoda > Insecta > Hymenoptera > Tenthredinidae > Euura > Euura saliciscinereae. Next base: position 94,851 of record JAFFZH010015211.1, on the reverse strand, counting down.
ATACCTCTGGTCTTGACGGAGTGGTGAGATCCTTTGACGCCAGATCTGGGCAGCAGCTACGATCCCTCTCTGGTCATTCTGCTGATATTCTAGACCTGAGTATATCGAGGTAAAGCGGTTTTTCCACCGTTTCTCATCACGTATTACGAAAAATAGCTCAGACGAATTGGAAAAAATGGTTTTATCTTGTTCACAGTGACGGAAAGACGCTCTTAACTACTTCGGACGACTCTACAGCTAGGATATTCAACATATCTGACGCTCATTGAGACTGGTGATTGATAAAACGTTGTAGGAAACGTTTTGGAGAACAGAGTGATCAAGTTAATTTTAAGCGAAAAAACGAATTGTGTAAATTATATTTTGTACACGCTTGGAGAGAAAAGCTGATTTAATATAAAATGTTACGTTTGTTGGACACGAGTCATCTAACTATTAATAACTATCGACATGTGATTTTAGGATCAGAAAAGATGATTTAAAAAAACTGATAAAAAGGTATTCCCAAAGAGGTGAAGATATTCTTTGGATTTGAATTTTTTTTATTTTGATGCCCAAATTTTTGTTCTTAGAAGGAAACTTCTGAAACTAGTTTCACACTACTAGATTACTAGATACTAGATTCAAACTAAAGTGATTAACTTGTTTAAAATGATGAATTTTCCAATTATTAAATAGCGTTGATCTTTTCAAATGTAAATAATTGCTGTTCCTCATTTAATTTATGTATTATTAAAAAATGCAATCGTTTATAATCAGAGAGAATATCATCATTTATTCATCGATCGAGGCAACTGCAAGAAGTGTTGGTCAAAATAGCGATTCTAGCGTACCCACTAAATTTCTAAGTAATAATTTTTACAGTTTTCATTGTAGGGTCGAATAGCTCCAACAATTCTAAATACTTTTTACATCTCAAACAATTAGTCGTGTCGCGTTTTCTTCTATATACCCTACTTTGCCTCAATCTAGACAATCGGCGAGATTCAAATATTTTTTTCCCGCATTTAGCTTCACGACATGTTTTCATAAAATGAAAAACAATCTATACATTTAAGGTGAAATGAAAGTCACGTGACCTCGATATGAGGCTGATGATTTACACTTGGAATTTTCAAACGCTATTTTCTCAGCCAAAACACATTCGATTGATGTGAAATTGATATCAGTGACGTAGAAAAACTGAATGAAGGCCCTGCCAATCGTGGATTTTCGAAAATCGAGACGTAATAACAGTTTTTTTAACAATACTGTTCTGTAATCCAAGGAAGTGCTGCCTCTCCCCACGAGGGGCAGCACCTCCTTGGGTTACAGAACAATATTGTTACACAAAATTCTGATTATGTCTTTCGATTTTCGAAAATCCACGATTGGCAGGCCCTTCATTCAGTTTTTCTACGTCACTGATATCAATTTCACATCAATCGAATGTGTTTTGACTGAGAAAATAGCGTTTGAAAATTCCAAGTGTAAATCATATCGAGGTCACGTGACTTCCATTTCACCGCGCGAAAGATTTGAATCTGATTTTATACGATCAAATCAAACCGGAAAAAATCGATTCTTTTTTTGTCAGGTCACAGAAAAATTTAGGGTAAATATGAGAGCGTGGAGAGAGAGCGAAGAATCGTTAATCCGTACAAAATACGGCACATAACAATACGATTGTTAAATTTTCGGTCTCTAGGTCATCCCGATTGTCTTTTATCGAAATAAAATAAAATATTGTCTCCAAGGTTCTCGACAAAGCGACAGGTGGGGCTCTCGGTCTTTCGTCTCTGAGCTTTCCGAGCACCGCGTTCGGTCACCTGCGCCCTGTAATTCCTTTACTCGTCACCCGTTCATCCGATCCCCCGCTCGCACCTCGCGGCCAACGTTGAACATCGGCTAGCCGTAGCCTGCCATACCATCGCGCCCATTCAGTCACCTATTTACCTTGGCGCGCCTACCTGTGCGATCGCGCGAAGCTGCGCGAAGCATGCGAAGCCCCGTAGGCACCAGGTACGCCGTATTCCCCACCTGGTGGTACCAGGCCACCGATCTCAACCGAAACTCACCGAACTCGGATCGCTGGTGTTAATGTGCCGGTCACCGTAGACCGTAGACCGTGAGGCCCGTCGAGTAACCGCGTAGAGACACGGGAAGAAGTTTTTTTTAATCGTAGATAGATTTTTATAAACCTTTCATCCGACACAACGAACATTTTCCTCTTTTCAAACATCGCGGTACAAAGCATTTTCTAAAATATTCTTCTACCGTCGTTTTAACAGTGTCTGTATCTCATCAGTTCTCGTTATCAGGTGTCGTCCCGGGGGATTATACGGTAGTTTTTGTGTGTGTGTCTACCTGTGAGTGTGTATGTGGTATTTCTCTCTTTTTTTTTTTCATTCCGGTACATCTTTAACATATTCCGTGTTAATATAATTCAATATATTGCGAGTGAAAAAGGAAGACTCGTTCAACACACGGGTATGAGAGACGGATGGCATAGTGTATGCGAGAAAATACCAGTGCCGCATGGAGTATGACGATTTAAACGTCCGAACGTGATTCTTCGTATAATTTGCAAGGCGAGTGTTTATGAACGATATTTTATTTCGATTACACCAGATGCCTTTGAATTGTTACAAATCGATCACGATGTACAGTCACCAAATACCGACGTGCAGCGGACTCCGGTCGGCCTAAAGGCCGACCGTTACCACTGACCGTTCGGTTAAGGCTTCAGGCTTTCCTCTGGATATTTTCAAAGTCAATGACTGCGCCTGGCTCTGTCCATGCCTGTCTAGTCCGGGTGTAGAACTCGATTTTTCTTTCTTTCTTTCACATTATAGTTTAAAATTTATATACTCGACTTTAGTAAAATATCTCGATTTTTCCCAATTCTCGCGTATCGACGTCATTGGATATGTTAATCAAAATATTCGAGAGATTTCCTACCGACTTACTTCGATCGTTATCATTATAATACTATACAGATACTGTCATTGAAATTGAAAACTATCGATGAATCAGCGGGAATTAATGAATGCGATAATTGATCAACGTCAGTGTTGTTATTATATTGACAAAAGAAGAAAAATGTACAATTATTGTTCATAGCATACCTTGCATACTAATTGGAATACGGGTCATCATCCAATACCACATCGTGTGTGAAATGTAAAAGTAACAAGTCTGTATGAATACATCGGTATATCGATATACACGTATTGGCGTCAATGTGACGCGCCTGACGCGAGTTTCAATGTTGGCACAGTTGCAGTGTGTACAATCTACATAACTGGGTGTATAACGCGCGGTGCTTTTGGGTTTGAGAGGACCGTACGGCTTGATACAACCAATCCGACCAGTATCCTCCGAAATCCATTTATATCGTAACCAAAGTTCATTGTAGACAAACACATTTTTTTTCCTTCATTGGAAACGATTCAATCACTCATGTGACGAGTGACCGTGAATCACCAAAAATTTGTCCGCTCATTTACGAATAACTCGACCCAAAGGAATAATTTTCAGATTTCCCTCGTTAGCTTGATGAGGAAGGTGATGAGTGGAATCGGGCCAACTGCAACGGTGTGCCTGAAACCTTATGAGAAGTGTTTCGTATTGGAAAAAGGAATGAATTTTTCCTTTGGAGAGGATATAAACTGATGATATGGAGCATGTTTAATTTGTCTTATCGTAATCACGAAATCCATAAGTATCGAAATACATACACCATACACCCTCTAGGCTCGTAGGATACATCATGTGCCTACGAGAATTAGCAATTACCGAGGTGTTTGGTTACTACCCCTCGAGCATTCGTACGCTTTCCTATTATTGTCTGTCACCTAATGTGCTTACATACTACGATAATCGGTGTGTTAGAAAATATTGAACATGGATTTTGAGCCTTTTTCTATCACGTTTATTTTTAAATTCATATTTCACACTCATGATTGCGGTCTTTCAAAGTATAATCCTCTTTACTGATTTGATATTGTTAACCGTTAAGAGGTTTATCAGATGGAGCAAAGTTGTTGAGGCTTCGTCTCATCACGCGAGTAAACGGTGTCGAAAGTAGCCGCATTCGGCTCTCTCCGGCGCTACTCGGCATCCTTCGACACCGCTCGGCCTCTTTCGACGTTACTCGGTCGCGTTCGGTGTGAATTACCGGCGAGCTGGCCAAACTCCACTACATACAGTGGGCTTCGTGGGTTTGGAGTTAGAAGCCTAAAGTTCCAAGTTTATACAATAATAATCAAATAAAAATGAGAGAACCTACATCACATGACATACCTGTACGGTAAAATGCGAATAAACAAACTTATCGCGCGAGTATTATTGTATTCTGTATATGAAAAATAGCGCGAGTGCTATGTAAATAAATATACAGGGTTAGTTTTCCTCCGGGTCCGAATGGGGGGGGGGGGGGGGGGGGGGCGAAAAATGCAGAATAATTGGTGGGGGGGTGAGTGGAAGAGTGGTTTTTAAAAAAAGTGGGCAAATGCGAGGAGTGCTTGTTGGAC